>MU006781.1:265685-306361 GCA_010093635.1 Massarina eburnea CBS 473.64
CATTTGTACCCCTAGCAGCGCCTTTAGCTAGAGGTCTTTAGTTTTCTAAATCTAAAGCACCTTCTAATTTAGAGGTAGCTAGATTAGTAGCAGGAACAGCAGTTTTAGCCTGCACTAGTTTCTAGGCAAGTTCTAGAGAGCACTTTTTAACCTTATGCCTTAACTTCCTACATTATAGGCAGAGATTTGCCTTCTAGCGCCTATCCTGTTCCTCTAACAATACCTATTCTGCACGTTTCTTCCTAGAGGAGCTTAGGTTACCTTGTTAACTAGTAAACCTAGGTAGATTAATATCTATAAGGTCTCTACTAGAGTTCCCTGCTCAGCAGGAGTTACCTCTATAGGAGCTAGGACAATAGCTGCGGCTAGCTCCCTAAGTGCAATCTAGCTTTTCTTAGATCCTAATAACGTAAGCTATTAGCTCCTAGATCGTGTATTCTTCTAGTAGCTCCACGTTAATTAACAGTTTGTAAAGGTTATCCTAGATCGCTTCTAAGTACCTTTCCTTTAGTAAGGAATAATTTTTGTATTCTCCTAAGTTGTTCGCGTAAGTAAGGAACTTAGCGTTAAAATTATTAAGTAAGGAGCCCCCTTAGCGTGTTTAGAGAAGATTTTTGTAGGCGCGTAGGCCTGCTTCCTAGTCTAGGAAATTAAAGTTAAGGTAGCTCTACAGATCTTCTACAGAGCTACCCTTGTTCTAGTTTACCTATAACATAGTAATAGTAGAGGCGTTGCCAGTTAGATAATTAAAAATGTATCTAGGCAGGTGTCTAAGGGCTAGGCTATCTTGCTCTAGTTTATACTCTATGTTCTACTTCTATTAGTAGTATTCCTTGCAGTTCCTAGAATAGAGTTCTAGGTTAGGTACCTTAATTTGTCTAACTAGAATTATAACAGGTTCTCCTAGTAGAACTGTAGTAGGTACATTAGGTAGAGTTACTGTAGGACTAGCAAGTAAAGCGCTTAGCGCAGCTTAGAGCGCTTCCTGCACCTGTGCCCTTACGAATACTTCTAACTAGGCCTCTGTAAAACTAACGTTGTTATAGAAAGCTAAGGTAGGCTAACAGGATAGATAGTTAGGGGTCTCTAGTATACCCACGTTAACGTTTAGCTGTTCTAGAGGTCTTAAAGTATTCTAATTTACCTATTGTCTGACTGTTTCTCTTGCTGCTTCTTCCTAGGTACTAGAACTAATAAGGTCCTAGACAAGCTGTTCCTAGATCTCTTAGTTATTCTAACCTTGCTGTCGTAGTACTTACGTGCGTGCTAAAAAGTCCATTGTTTAGAGACGTTCCTAGCAGTATACCTCTAGTAATTTCTCCTAGGTTCTAGCAAGTCTAGGACAAGACTAGAGGTTAAAGGGATTAAATTTAAATGTAAGGGAACTAACCCTAAGGGTAGATGTTATTTTAAAGATAAGATAAATTTAATAGAGTCTACAGGAAGTGCTATAGAGGGTTTATATACTAGTCCCAGGCTAGTTCTAGGTAGGTTCCTTAGCAGGCTTCTTCAGCAGACTTCGGCAGACTTCCTTAGCAGGCTCTAAGGGCTGTGCCTAAGGGTCACAGGGTCTATCCTCTTACACGCTTATAGTAATAGTATAAACCTATCTAGCAGCTAGCTAAACTGCCTGCCTAACACTAGGGTAAACAGCTACTCTTATAGCAGGAGTATAACTACTACTAGGAGCGAAACTGCTAACACCTACTATATTAGCTAGGCAGGCATTACTACAACCTCTAAGAGTTTAAGAGAAGATAGCAGACTCTCTACTACTAAGAGCAAGTCCTAAAGGGGCAGAGAACGCGAGGCTAGACCTACTATCCCTATACAGAAGCCTACTACAGTTAAAGAGGACCTATGTATCTTTATTACTATACCTACTATAGCCTGTCTAAATTACCTATTACTCTAGGCAATCTGCAAAGCTATCTGTAAAGCTACAAGGACTCTGCTAGAAGATCTCCCTAAGGCTACTAAGACTAAGACTAGCTAGGCTCTTATACTAGCTAACAAGGCTGTCTACTAGCTACTTATAGGCTAGAAGAATAGAGAGCTTATACTAAGGTCTATTAAGGCTAACAGCGCTGCTATCCTGTAGACCTAGTATAACTATACTATGTAGAATGTAGCTAGCTCCTACTACTTAATTACAGGCACTAACGTTCTTACTACTACTAAGATAGTAGAAGAAGAAGCCTGTATCTAAACTAGCATAGAGCCTATTAACTGCTGCCTTTCTAGACATAGACTAGCCCCTACAGGCTTAATTACCTAGATTATCTCCTTTGCCTAGCTAGTCTGCCCCTTCTAGCTCTTTAGCAGGAGCGATTAGGCTAAATAAATTACTAAGAGGCTAGTTATTAAACGCTATAACCTAGAGTGCTAAGGGTACTATAACCCTATAAAGTGCCTCTAGGAGAACTGCTATAGTAAGTGCAGCAGCAGGTCCTAGGAATATAATAGGCCTTCTAGAGATAACTGTACATACCCTAACTAGTACGCTAACTGCCTTAGACCCTACAGATCTAGGCACTCTACATGCCTAGCTGTCCTTAAATAAATTAGAGACAAGCTCTAACAGCCTATAAAGAAGGAAATTACTCTCCTCTAAAGGGCAGGGCGTTGCGCCTATAACTAGGTACACTAGATTACTGCCTAGGCTATAGCAGGTCTCTTACAGTCCTCTAAGGACTTAACTAGCCTTATACCTATATCTACACCTAACCTAATAGCGCCTAGTACTTATTTAGACTGTAATAAGGTTACTAGCAGCAGCAGGGCTTTAAAGGATACTGCCTCTGCCCTAGCTAAGAGGAGAAAACAGGCTGATTCTACTCTATCTACCTCTATACCTTAGTTAAGCAGGCCCTAGAGGACTACGACAGTAGCTAGGCTAAGCCTAAATCTTATTAAACTCTCTGCCTAGTCTGTAACCTAACAAGGAGACTACACTGCCTTATCTTCTACTAAGGACACTGCTATAATAGATTCTAAATCTTTATATTAGAACACCCTCAGCAACGCTGCCCCCCTACTAGAAGAGGGAAAGACCTATAGATAGGTTAGGTAAACGTTAGTAGGAGCTTACCTTACTATATATCTATCCTCGCGCTCGCGTTTAAGGATAGGATTAATATACTCTGTATACAGGAACTCTTTACCTGCTAGAATATACGCACCTCTACCTACCTAGGCTATAAACACTACCTACTAGTAGATACCTAAGGAGAAAGAGAGCGCGATAACTAGGAGGCTTAGCGCCTCTAGGTTATAACTTACACCCTTAAGAGGGCGAAACTTAGCGTTACTTACTAGCTAGCGCTTTACTAGAGAGATTTACAATAAATTAAGGTTAATAGTACCTCTATCCTAAATATTTACAGGTAACTATAGTCTACATAGGCCCTAGATACTGTTACAAACCTAACCCCCCCTAGCTGCTGCTTAATTAGCAGGGACTTTAATACTAAGCATAATGCTTTTAAACTAGGCGCTACTACAGCCTATAGAGAAGCTAAACTAGCACGCTAGTCTACTAATAGTAGCATAGACTTTATTAGTAAGCCTAGTGTAGCTACTTATAGGGCAGGACACGTTATTAATCTTACCTTCTCTAACATCCTATTTACCTTTATAATAGTAAGAGAGGACCTTTATTGCAGCTTAGATTATAACACAATAGTTACCTTTATCCCTAGACAAGGCTAGGAGCCCCTTAACTAGTTCTACTACTGCCTACTAGAAACTACTCTCTCTAAGTTTACTAGCCTAGTAGAGCTTAGGATAGCCTACGTGCCTAACCTAGCTTCTATCTACTCTCCTCTAGACATTAAGACCTATGCTACAGCTCTTACAAAGGCTATTGTAGACGCTCTACATATAGTAGGCAGGAAGGACTAGAGAGTAAGTAGAGCTGCTCTCTAGTAGACCTCTAAATACTACTCTTAGTACAAGGACTACCTGCATGTTAAGCGCTTTAACCTAGAACTTACAGAAGAGAAGAGAGCTTTCCTCTCTACAGTCTAGGTAGTAAAACAGGACTACTAGTAGTATACTATTAATAGCGTGCGCAATAATAAGGACCTTTTCTAGATTATTAGATAGTATAAACTTAAACCTACTTAACTAGAAGTACCTCTTATCGTTAAGGACCGCACTATATCTAAGCCCCTAGAGAAGGCTAAGGCCCTCTAGGAAGCTATTCTAGGGCGTTTTAGTGCTAACAACAACCTGCTAGGGCCGCCGCTACTATTGCTACACCTTACTCTACTATAGTAGGTTAAGCTCTCTATAGAGGAAATAGAGCGCAATACTATTAGTGTTTCTAGTACTTCTCTAGAGATTAACAAGATTACTATCTGCATCCTAAAGGCCTGCTAGGCCTTAATTAAGCACTATCTCCTTGTAATCTACTAGGCAATCCTACGTATAAGCTACTACCTAGTAGTATAGAAGTTAGCTAAAGTAGCTATAATCTCTAAGGTTAGTAAACGAGACTAGTTATCCCCCTGCTCTATGCGTCCTATTACCCTGTATATAGTTATAGGCAAGAGCATTAAACAGGTTATAGCCTAATGCATAGCCTAGATAGCTATGCTATACAGCGTCCTTAGCCCTCTTTATAGCAGCGCTCTCTCTAAACAGTCTGTAATAGACTTAGTAGCAGCCTTTACCTACAAAGCTAAACAAGCTTTTGCCTAAGGGCAGCACGTTATAATAGTTACTATAGATATCTAAGGTGCCTTTAACGCCCTACTCCTCTACTAGCTGCTACACTAAATAAGGGCGTAAGGCTAGCTAGCAGCTATAATATAGCTTATAGGCAGCTTCCTCTCTAACTACAGGATCTAAGTTTAGCTTAGAAAAACTACTACCTTGCAGTACCCTATAGAGTGTAGTACCCTGCAGGGCTCTCTACTGTCTCTAGTTCTTTATACCCTCTACCTAGCTAAACTAATAATATAGGACACTAGCTGCTATTTTAGTTACGCTAATAATGTATACCTTTTCTGCGCAGTACACACTCCTAAGGAGAGTAATAGGCTTATTACAAAGGATATTTACTAGATTAACTAGTAAGGTAATAATAACTTCGTCGTCTTCGCCCTAGAGAAATGCAAAATAATCTATCTTACTAGGCAGAGGGGGACACACACTCCCCTACTAGTAGTTAATAAGTCCCTTACTATTAACCCTATTATAGGCACTAATAAGATGCTAGCTCTGCGCTAGCTTAGAGTCTAGTTTAACTATAAGCTTAGCTTTAAGTAACACGTCTATATTTAGGCTACTAAGGCTAGAGTAGTAGCCTACTACATTTAAAGCCTTGCTAGGATAGTTTACAGCTCTCTAGCTAGCTCTCTACGCAAAGCTGTTATAACCTGCGTCCTTCTACGCCTACTGTATAGTATAGAGGCGTAGTATAGGGGCTGCACTAAACCTCTAAGGATTACAAAGGCTTCCTGTACGCTAGAAGTTAGCACTAGACTTAGAGAACACGTTACTCTTATAGATAGAATAATCGCCCTAGCGGCCTGTAGAGTACTCCTAGTCTTCTGTACTACCCTTACTACAGCGCTGTTTTATAACGCTAGCTTACTATTAGGTTTAGTAGTACTTAAACAAGTATAGCACTGCTTTGCTATCTACTTACGCACAGTAGATAAACACTACTCTCTAGTAAGCTAAACTACTATCCTCCTTATTAGTTAGGGCTAGGGTGCTAGAGGACACTAGCAGCCCTAAACCTAGGTCTAAATTGTTAGCTATCTCCTCTCTGCAGTACCTCGCCTGCTGCTTATACCCCCTTACTACTTACCTAGATACAGGACAGACTCTACTAGTTTAGTCTAGAAAGCTGCAGCAGCTAAAGCCTTTACTGCCTAGTAGGTAACACTACTAACTAATAACGTTACTGTCTTCTTAGACAGATCTAAGTAATACCTTAACAGGGTTAAGAGAGTTACCTATAGCTATGCTATATACTAAGGGCAGAAACTATTTACTAAGGGCAGTAGCTTACTTAACCCTTAATCCTACGTGTTTAACGCAGAGGCTGTAGAGGTATAGCGAGCTCTTTAGCGTATACTTACCTTTACTAAGGCTATATAGTACCTCTAACGTATCTAGATATATATTAATAGCACCTTAGTTATCTAGTACCTCTGCAGCACTGCTGCTCTCTTATCTTAATAGGCGTTCCTTAACTACTAGCAGGCTATAGACATGCTTAATATTAAGGTTAAATAGGCCCTAGGCTACACTAGCCTTAAGGGTAACAAACAGGCTAACACACTTGCTAATTAGGAGGCTAAAAGCCTCTAAGAACTGTATAGACAAGCTGCTAAACCTACTATAACTAGCCTCTGCTCTAACGCTTAGGCACTAGACAGGCTTATAGCCTATTAATAGTAGTCTACCTATGCCCCTAAACTCTTAGCCTAGTACAGATATTAGCAGCTGCCTTACAATGTTACAGAGCCTAAAGGACTACGCTTAGAATAATAAGCGCTTAGTAGGTTACTAGCTATCTGCACTATACACAGAGACTTTGCCTAGTACTACAAGAAGTTTAGGCACAAGGACGCAGAGCTATTCTGCTCCTGTAGTAACTATAAGACACTAAATTACCTTATTTACTACTTCTATAGCTAAAAAGCTTTTTACTTCTAGCTGCACTAGCCTATTACTCCCCTAGAAGACTACAAGGACAGTAAGGCGTACCTTAGGACGCTACTTAACTACCTAGAAGACTTTATAGACTTCCTTGCTCTTACTACCTTATAATAGGTCTCTCTACTACGTGTTAGGCTACCCTAGTATAACTAAAGGAGCCTATAACTGCTAGAGCAGAACCCTAGCCTACATGCTAAGATAGCCCTTTCTACTCTTAGGCTTACTTTGTAGATAGGGTAGTAACCCTGCCTGTATGTTCACTTGCCCTTCTACTCAGCTACACTAGCTATCTCTATAACTTCCTTTTCTATCTCTCTCCCCTGTATACACCTTAACCCCCCTGTTTAAAAAGTCTTAGCGTTTTCTAGCAGAGAATTAACTGCGTACGCAGCCTCCTCCTTCTACAAATAGCCTATAGGGCTACTTACACACCTAGGGGCAGCTACACTAGCTTACCCTTACGCTAACCTTTATACATTACAAGCTAACTAGCAGGCTTAGATAACTCTACAGGCTCCTAGGAGTAGTTTACTACACTAACTAACCTTTATATTTAACGTGCTTAGCGCGTCCTTTATTCCCCTTAGGAGGAGATTGCAGGTATAT
Organism: Massarina eburnea CBS 473.64; assembly: GCA_010093635.1. NCBI lineage: Eukaryota > Fungi > Ascomycota > Dothideomycetes > Pleosporales > Massarinaceae > Massarina > Massarina eburnea. The sequence continues at coordinate 272,970 of MU006781.1, forward strand.
AGGTTTATAGCTTACGTCCTTACTAGATGTTTAAATCAATACTACTACTACTACTACTATTGGCAATGAAAATACCGAAGTACACATAGCGAACTCGCCGTTTTCTGTGTACCACGAAAGCTCCTTCCGATGAAAATGCCTCCAGTCAAGACATATTTAGTGCCAATCCAAATCACGCTAAAAGCCCCCCTCAATTCTTGAGCTGTCTAGAGTTTCATTCTTGGGAATGATACGGTATCTCATTTGGAAAAGCAATGCTCGCTAAAACGCTAAAAGACTAAACGCTAAACTATTCATCGTCGCTATCGTCAGACTCATCCTCTGATGCACTATCGTTTGAGGAATCTTCGGAGCCACTGTCGCTCGAATAACAAATTTGCGATCCATCGTCTGTCGAGCAATCACTTCCTGATTCACCGTCGCTTGAATTGACATCTGAATCCGTTTCCGACTCCAAATCGCTTGAAGACCCATCCTCCAACAGTGTATCGGAACTATTGGCGCTTGGAGGTCTACCTGCAAGTCGCCTCGTTCTCCTCCTATCCTTCTTCTTCTTAGCCTCTACCTTAACTTCATTTTTAACCTGCTCAACGGCATCGAAGAATTCTGCGTCGTCTTCTTCTACTGACGCGTCAACCGCATCAACCGCGCTAATCACATCTCCGCTATTCTTCGGCTCTTCTTTACTGCTCTTGTCCTGTCGATTTGAATTCCCCGCCTTCTTTGAATCCTTCTTAGGCTTCTTAGACTTCTTTCCCTTCTTCTTTTTCAGCCCTAAACTCGCATCATCCCCCTTCACACCCACAATGTTCCGCCCCTTCTCCCGAGCATCTAGTACATCCTTGACCCATTTATCGGCCTCAGCTACCGCAAGAAGAGGATCACTCCTAGGGATCAAATAGCCTTGCACCTCTGCTGGCGTGAGCTTCAAGTCTGGAATCTTCTTCGCAAAAGCCATTGCGAGAGCTGCCACCTCTGGAGTTTGAGGCAGTTCTTCGTTGCGCTGGAACATGCGGATGAAGATCGTCTCAGCGACCGCCTTGCTAACGTAGCCGAAGAGAACCTGCTTATCGATGCGGCCAGGACGAACCAATGCTTTGTCAAGGGATTCGGGAGAGTTGGAGGTCATGATGAGGATTACACCATCGGGAATGGCGTCAATCGCATTCAGGAGACCGGAAAGCGAGATTGTAGATGGTTGCGGTACTATATTGGGTGATCGTCGCCAAGACCTCTTCTTCTTCTTCTTGTCCCCCTTCATCTTCTCGCGTTTGATATTTGCCGAATCGATGTCTTCCAGTAGCAATACATCGCCCTTCCCCGGACAGCTGAAAAGTCGTCGCATATGCGCCTCATCGCGGATTTCACCAATGTTGGCCTGGTATAACGAACCGTGGACCATACCGGCGAGAGCGAGAGCAAAGGAAGACTTGCCCGTGCCTGGGGGTCCGAAAGCGAGGATCTTGCGCGAGTAAGGGATGCCGCGGTCGTTGTAGAACCTCTCCCTTGACGGCTCCAGGAACTGTGTGATGTCGTCCAAAACTTTTTTTTTGAGTTCTGCACTCAAATCGATTGTGGACATGGGGCGCAATTGCTTCGCGCGGGGTAGCCATTCCATCAAGTAGCCCGCACGATACGCATTGTTGTCTTCTAGATCGGTTACATGGAAGACGGAAGTGGTGCCTTTGACTACGATCTGCGCAACTGAGACTTCCTTGACCAGGTCGTCTAGGATATTGGTGAGGCCGAAAGCGTAGATAGTGATCTCGTCACCGCAGAGTTGTTTGCTAGATGAATCATTGGCGTCCACGTATGCGGGTTGTTTCTGATCGCCGGTCATGCGCGTGTAGGCGAAGTAGAGGGGCTGTTTCTTGAAGAAGAACCATCCTCCATCGATATTCGTCTGCTTGTCGCCTTCGAGCTCGAATTTTTGCGTCGCTTTGTTGTATGTCATTCCCGTCGCCGTGTATCTGATGTGTCGTTGCGCTGCGCCTCGTCCCGCAGAACGATCTCTGGCTGCCAGCCATTCTTGGATGTCTTTCGCGGTTTGGTGTTCGATTGGTAGTGTAATAGAAGTCGTGAGGGTGCCGAGAAAAAAAGGTTTCGCAAAGTCCCATATTGTTTTTATGCTGTAGATGGCTCCGGCTGCGATGGCGAGTTTGGTGATAGTGGCCGTGATATCTATCCTTCCTTTCTTGAGTAGGAATCCATATATCAATTTCACGAGCGGAGCGATGGTCGCAGGAACCATATCGGGAATGATGGCAGTTGCGGCGAGGTCCATGATCGTGGTCTTGGAGCCCAGGCCCGGCGCGAAGGTGGTTGAGACCGACATGCTGACCCCCAACGTCGATATCGATGGTTTGCTGCTTGAAAGCACACTTCCGTGAGCCAGATTATGTATGTATTTATTTATTTCTCTCTTAATGCTACGCCCCAAATGTAATAGAGAAAGGGCGGCAAAACGTGGCAATGGTGGCTGTGCGCGATGTAGGGATCGTTGCAGGTGCTTACATTACTAGCAAGTGTTGCCTGATGCGGAATGTGCATTTCCATGTCGGGGATGTCCGTCTATGGTACTAAGGAAATGCTCAGGATGGGTCGAAAACGTGGGCGTTGAATGGATATTTGGGAAACAGACGCAAAATATAGAGCGAACTATGTTTGCTCTGTGCACAACAATTAGTTCTACATGGGGCGCCTAATTGCTTTCACTACTTTGCGACTTCACGTCCCACGCCTATCGGACAACTAGGAATTGGCAATGTAAGCAATACGTAGCAACTGTCAAAGGGCTTGTTTTGTGGAACTTTTAGGCATCGTGGGGTTAGTCACAAATTCAGAAGGGCGGTCTGTCTAGGCTGCAATGCCTTAGTTTTCGGGCTTATCATGCACTGCGCCTCCCCCTGCAGGCAGCCACACTACAGCCTTACGACTCAACGCCCTAAACAACCGAGCTGAAAGTGTTTGACTCATTCCATCTGGCTCACCATCCTTTCGACGTCAGTAATACTTTTGCACTTTCACTGTGCAACTTACGCATTTACTGTACCGACGAACTGCTTTACATTGGTCGAAAAAATAGTAATAGAACGTGTGAAGCGCCTTTCTCTAAACATCAAATCGAGTTTGCCTTTCTATTCTCTAAAAGGATATAACATCTGGGGAACTTGATCTATTGTTTGCATCATTACATCTATTATCCCTTTCACGCCTTGGTGGCTATTCCGTATTTAGCGCACCCTATAACCCACAGCAGCCACTCTCCACACCACCCTCTCCCCATACACCAACCTCAGAATCCGCTGATCCCCCATATCTTCCAACATATCCGCCTTGATATCTGGATCCTTTCTAAGCACATTATCCGGACTGTCGTGACCCACATAAGTCGACATATAATCAGGCGGTTCCTCGACGCTGAATATCATACACGTGCCGCGATACGCACATGCACCAAGGTCCCAGCAGAGATCGAAGTCGAAGCCAAACTCCCACGGTGTGATAGCACGGAATGGAACTAGACGGTCGGTTGTGGTGAACGTCAGTGTTAGCATTGGGGTATTGGTGCCGCAGCGCTTGAAGAGCGTCTGCATGCCCGTGATGTCAAGGTGCAACGGGTGTGAGATGACTTTGACGGTAAGCTCATTGACAGTTGGGGTGTCAGCCTCGGGGGAAGCCGGATTGCGTGCGATGCCGATTTCGAAGGAGACTGTTTCGAACCCGTCTTGAGAATTCGAACGCTCGGTGACGTCGTTCAAGAACTTGAATTTCGACGAAAGGCATAAGGCAAGGCGCCAGGTGCTTATAGATACATCAATGACCGTGCCGGTTGAATTCTTCATATAACAATACTGCGCCTCCATGGAGACGGGCACTCCACCCTCAGAACTCGTGTCCGTCGCAGAGGAAGTTTTGGAGGAAGTATCAGTATCCGTGTCATTGCATTTCGAATGAGGCCGTGCATTTTTCGGCATCTGCCTTGACGCTCCAGGGTTCTGCGCAGTTCCGTACGCGCCCGGGTTCAACGAAGGATCGGACAGTATATCCCATGCTTTCTTCGCAGCCGCGATCTTTTTCCCGGCTAGCCAGCGTGAAAACAGGTCAGGGTTGACGTTATGGTTGTAGTGGTTTTCCCGGAGAATGTTGTCGTAAGCTGCTTTGATCTCATCCAAAGTCGCCGAAGGGTGTATTCCAAGCGTGTCGTAGAGAGCACGCATCTCGGTGTTGTGGGCGTCCATGGTGGTTGATTTTTTCGTGCGTGGTGGCAAGTGAGAATGGTGTAGAGTCAGAGGGGGGTGTATTATATGCATAGGGCGTTTGTATAGTGAAGGCTTCATTAGTGCGTATATACTTTTGTTGCGACTTATTACAGTCATTGTACACCGACGTGAGATCACGCTATATATAATGTAAACGACTTTGACAATCAGAAAGGCAGTCCGCCCTACCTTTTATATTTGTGTGCTCAATTTTTTTGGTACGTTTGCACTAGTAAACACAGCTAGAATTGATGAGGTAAACAAAATTTCTTATCTTTCCTTATATATCTCTACATAAGACGTTAAACGTATCAAAGATTTTATAGAATTGAGTGTATTTTCCAGGCACACGCGTGGCAATGCACTGACCTCGTCAACAAATCCCAGTACAGTAGTCGTTATCAAGGTCCCACCAACGCAACGCCAGGAGGAAAAGTCAGCATATAACACTCCCAACCCCCAGGATACCAAACCCCACTCAAGACCGCACACTCCATATCTGTGACGCATAGCTCGGATCCCTTCATGATTACCCAAGCAATTATACGTAATCAGAAGCGATATCATTGATCAAGCCGCGGCGTAAAAAGACATTGTATTTTGAGGTTGGGGCAAACTCGATAAGCACCTCACAGTCGGGTTTGACTGTTGAGGAGCTAAGGGATTTTTGCCTCCTTAGCAGCAAGAAAATTCCAAAGGATCTATTTAAACCGGCCATCTCCCACTCTAATAGACAAACTGACTCTCAACTCTTTTCTCTCTCACACATTCTACCCAAGCTCGCATCTGGCCTCAAACCAAACTCTACACCCACAACTCACACTGCAAACACTTAAAATTGCATTCACAAGGGTGATAAGACATCTTTTCGGACTCCCGAAGAATCAAATCTATCAGTCGTCCCAATGTCGACGCACTACAAGGCCCTTGGCGTGCAAGTGGATTGTTCTCTAGAGGAAATCAAAGCGGCATACAAACGTATCCAGCTCCGCCATCATCCAGACAAGACGGGAAGATTGACCCCGTGTCAACGAACTCGCAGCGAAGCAATCAGCAAGGCTGCCAATATCGCATACGAAGTCTTGGCCGATGCAGATGCGCGCCGCAAGTACAATCAAAGCTTGCCCGGCACCAAACAGTCATCTGGCAACACGCATGATACCGCCTCAAACAACGAGCGGAAGTCATCGCGTAAAGAGCCCAAAACAGAATGTGGAGACAGTGGCTACCGATACAACGCAGAATATGCGTCACGAGAGGAAAATTGGGTTCCTCCGCCTCGGCCAGCACCACCCCAAATATATCCCAACACTCTTCTCTACCAAAGCGTGCGTTGGGAATTCTTCATCGAGCTCAACGCCCGCTTCGACTGTTGTCTCTGGGGCACCAACTACGTGTGGCAAGAGGGTGAAACTATCCTCATTATGGCACAACTCAAAGAAACGAGCAGCCTACGCCATGGCAAAGACGTGGAAATTGCCGTCACCAGGTCTCCAGATAGCCGACGCATCATGAAAGTCGAGTCTTACTTCAAACATTGCGTCAAAGACAACATCCCAGAGACCCAGCTCTGGATCAGACTTCACGCGCCCTCAACTGGCCAGCGAATGTGCTACAACCAGCCATGGACATTTGCGTGGGACTTGACAACGTCTCACTGCTCACCTCCGCCGGGCATCACTGTCTACGGCACGCATCTAGAGTTCTACCATGAGAAGCTCGATGCACGCCTACACGATTCCAATCATACATCACACCCCGAGTATGACATCTTGAAAGATCGTGACATGGGCGAAAAAGACGGAATTCAAATCGTCGACATGGGCTGCGATAGCTCGCAGTCCATCACGTTTCGCAACGAGACGATGCATCGCAGGGCAGCTTTTGGGTATCAGCGCGGGTGTGCCAAGGTCAACGTGGAAAAGCCACCACCAACGCCTGAACCCTATCGAATGGGTAGGACGCCCGTGAATGAAGATTCGGCTCAAAAGTACCATCCCAAGTACAGAAGACGTACCGCAGAAAGGTTGACCAAAAATGGCGGTATACGCAAGCCAACACCCGATGGTGATCGAACTCTATGGTGGGAGTCACCACAACACACTTAAAACAACGGTGTGCGCAAGTCAGCCTCATATGGTGCACGAGGTATGCGGTGGACACAAGGTCAACGGACTCAAAACGATGCTGTACGGAAGCCAATGTAGGCTGGTACACAAGGCACCCGAACGGCATGGTGGGGAACAGGGCGGAATACTCCATCGAAGGGTCGGATTTCGAGTTGTTGTACTCGTGAGTTTGGGTTGGGAAAAAGTTCGGTATCGTTGTTCTATTTTGTTATCGACATTTGTGTGAGACTTGGAGGACTTCGGGCAGGATGGGTACGATCACCATTGCGTTAGTTGAAAGACATTGTTTGCTGCTCGCTTCTCAAATTGCTCTTATGACTTCTTGAAACGTGATGCATGATTACTGTAGGAAACTTGAATTGCAATGGGTGCTTGATATTTATGTCAACCTTCCTTAAACAATGTGAACTACCGCAGTCGTTTAGATTCTCCAACACCGCCCATCGCGTAAACAATATAAAGCTTCATATATACAACTCTACTCAATACCAGGTCTACATTGACGACCACGTACTCTATCGCGTTATCAGCCCGCTAATGAACCAACGCTGATCAACAGGCCTGTTGTTTCCTACGCTTATTCGTACAACCTTCCTCTTGCTCGCTTCCTCGTGGGGAAGAGTCTCGCCTGCGTTTTCCGATCGTATTCGTGTATGTCGATGTGCTCATTCGCTCTATAGCTGGATTCGTACGTTCTTTAGCCCACTTCCGCGAGCTCAGCCACACGTCGGTTGGTACAGGCGCATTAAAGTCAATCCATGTTCCCCTCACCCAACCTCCATGCTGTGAATTTTTCTGCTTGATGTTCTTCATCCCAAATTTCGGGCGATAAGCGGGACCTTTCTCGCATACCTGGGATTGCTCGGATGTCTTGGTGGATCCATTCTCCGAGAGATCATTGTTGTGAATAGGTGGATGTGAGTTCGGATTCGTTGCTGAAGTCTCTGGGATGTTGGTGCATCGCCATGACGATAGAGACGTTGCAGCTAGCTGGTTGACCAGGGCATCGTAGGCCTCTTGAACTTCCGCTTGCATTTCGACATAATAAGGTCGGCGATATAGTAGTTCTGTCTGTAGAGGGTCGTGCTTTTCCATCAATTGCGCAAATTGTCTGTCGATATCCTCGCGTGTATGGGAACGTGGAAGCGCGAGGACGATCTCGGGAGCTCGAGGTCCAGGCATGTCGATTGTTGTGTTTGGCCGCTTAAAGCGGAAGGGAAGTTGATGTGTCATATGGTGCGGAAGCTCGGGTCGTTGTCACTTGATTCTGTGAGAACAAGGTTGAGACAAGGTATGAGTGAAGATATTGAAGTAAGGTATGAGTGAAGATGTTGAAGTAAGTTATGCGTGGGGGTGTTAAAGTAAGTTATGGTTGGGGATGTTAAAATATGTCATGAGTGGGGATGTTAAAATATGTCATGGGTGGGGACGTTGAGGTAAAATAGCAGTGAAAATGTTGAGGCACCACTTGCAACGAGGGGTTTATAAGCTGCGGTGGCGGCGAGTCTGCAAGTGGTCAAACGGCCTCGACGCTGATCAGGAAAGGGCTGTGTCAGTGAACGATTTTTCCACATGACCTCACCAACCAAAACAGTTCCTCAATCCAAAGGGGAAGTTCTCATGATGCCCTTCGTCTGGCAGATGGTTGGCCAAGAATGGTTTTCACTTCGATTTCCTAATTAAGACTAGCGTGACCCTGAACCCATCCGGAGGTTTTTTGTTGGTACTAGAGCTCCCAACACCATTGTTTGTATCATCTTACTCCAAACCTATCCGTTCGCTATTCTGTTCTCAAGATGTCCAACATTAAGCATATAATCACATCGAAACCCCTCTCCCCTTTTCCGATTCATCTGCATGAAAGACAGCAGCCAACACCCTCAAACCCCCCAACAAAGATTCTCAGCCTTTCCAGGGCATTCATACGAAATGGCATAGAAGCCAACGTACTCAATGCATAATCCACCCACCCAAGCAGCCAAAATCATGTCCGATCGCTGCTTCAAAAGCGATCTTTATACAACTCTCGGCGTTCGAAACAATTCCACCAGAAAGGAGATGAAAAAAGCGTAAAAAGGTAACCGTGAAACACTACCACCCCAACAAAACTATCGGTCTGGAAGCTTTTCAACGCGCGAGTCTAAGAGCACCTTCTAGAATCAATATTAGGGATCTATTATCTAGGGACAAGAGAACTCCCCTCCAGGCGTGGACCCTACACGTTACGCCCCTTTTCTCCCTAAAGTTGAAAAAATATGAGTTTCGCTAGTAGTTGACGTCGACAAAGACTTCATGCACGCCGACGATCCAATTGAAGCTTTCTGGAAGGTCGGAAGAAGGTCAACAGGGTGTTCAACGATCCTACTGTAGGGTACAGAAAAACCGTGGAGCGACAGTCTCACGAACGAAGAAGAAGAATACCAATGATGGAGTTTTAAGTAGTATTACATTGTCAAAAAGGAAAGGGGTATGCAGTATCTAGGAAAAGCAAGTAAACCCCCTTTTATACACGCACACCACACACCAGGAAGGATTTCCTCCCATTCCACGGCCCAATCAATCAACCAGCCAAGTTCAAGCGCCATTCAAGGACTACTTTTCGCGCCTTTCCTCGCTCCCCTCATCAGCCGACTTCCCCGTCATCGGCGCACCAGTGATACTCTCAGCACCCATATCCCAATCCTGAGCCAAGTCCTCCAGCGTCCTGCGCTTCGTCTCCGGGATCAGAAGGGTGGTGAAGATACCCGCAAACATGAAAGCAGAGAAGATCTGCATGACATGGTTAAGCCAGGGGCTCGCGTCCTTGTCACCCTTATGGTAGCCCCGGGTACGCAGCGGCGAGATAGCGCCCTGAGCAATGATCGAACCGATCTTTCCAGACCCAGCGGAAATACCGTGGGAAGTCGATCGGTAGCGTGTAGGGAAGCACTCGCCAGGGACGATGAAGGTGGTGGTATTAGGACCCCAGTTGAAGAAGAGCTGGATCAGGACGTAGATGGCGAGCATACCATGGGCACTGAGCTTGTGGTAGGCGAAACCCCAGACGATGAATAGGATGGTGAGGATTACGAAGCCGATGAGCTGGAGGGGTTTGCGGCCGACGGTGTCGATGGTGAAGACTGCTAGCCAGTATCCGGGAATGGCGCCGGCGCAGATGAGGATGCAGTTACCGGCGGCAAGGTTGAAGAATTTGTGGTAGACAGTGGAGCCGCCGCCATAACCGATGGCCTGGAGAACGGTGGAGGCATTGAGACCGAGGCCGTAGAAGGCTACGTCGAGAAGGAGCCAGGAAATAGCAGTGCCGAAGAGGATCTTGCCGTTCTTGAACTTTCCGTAGAACTGGAAGAAGTCTTTCAAGGAGGCTTTGGGGACTTCGAGGTTCTCGACGGAAGCGCGGCGGGCGGCGACGGCTTGGATCTCGTCAGGGTGACCTTCGCCCTTCTTTCCAGAGATGTATTTCTGTACATCGGCATTTGCTTGTTCAACGTCGCGGGCAACGTCGAAGGTGTAGCGGGGAGTCTCGGGGATGGTGAGGCGGTAGTACAAGGCGATGGCGGCGGGAACAATGCCCACACCTAATCCCATTAGCAGATGAGGAGAGAAGATGAATGCATAGACTTACCAATCAAAGCCCTCCACATCTTGTCGACACTGACGGCGCATTCACCAGTGCAGCTGGCATAGTCCTTTGCGCCAGAGAGCGATCCCTTGAAGCCGGCAGTGAGACAGAGCATGACCAGGGCACCTCCGAGCTGACCGAAACCCTGCATAGAGAAGACAGCACCCATCATAGCACCGCGCCATTTCGTAGTCGCGAATTCACTCGTGATGATACTCGACAGAGGGTAGTCACCGCCAATACCTATCCTTTTATCAGCAAAGGGATAAGCTTGAGACCAAAAGAGAAAGACGTACCGACTCCCATCAAAACACGCCAGAAGATGATAAGACCGACGACGGACGTTCCCGGACCAGGACCAGTCAAGGCCTGAGCAAGAGTTGCGACGATGATCAGGATGAGCTCAAGTCCGTACATCTTCTTGCGGCCGACGATATCAGCCAGCGCACCGAAGCCGAACTGGCCGATGACGGTTCCTGCAGATGTCGACAGCTTGATGGCGGTATCTTGCTGCGTGGTAAGAGTGCCGGAGTTGTTGTGCTTGTACACAACGCCCAACATGATGGTCAACAGCGACACGCAGAAGATGTCGTAGCTGTCAGTGAAGAAACCTACACACGTCAACCGCTATCACAGCATTTCCAAGCAGGGGATTACATACCAGTACCAGCAACCAGAATGGCACGAATATGGTACCAACCGAAAGGAGCCTTGTCAATCTCAGCGAGAGCAAGGCGTCGACGCTCGTTGGGGTCCTCGATATGAGCAAAGTCATTGTGGAAATTGTGGAAGGCGTTGTTCCCGCCGGCAGTTTTGCCCGCCATGTCTGCTGCTCAGCTTCTATGCTTCTGGGCTCGAGGTGAAGCTTTCGCCAATGCTTGGACTAGCTGACAAGGAGAGACAAGAGATTTCGAACATGAGAAGCCAAGGTCGGAGTTCCCAGCTTATATACGAGGTGCACACGCTCCTCCGTACCGCATAGTCTCTTGCAACTGGTCTCGACTAGGCCCAGAGAAGTTTAGGGTATAATCGTCTAGAGGCCTATCAGATAGCCAGGATTGAGCTATGTGGGGCGTTGCCGTTAACCTTAAGCCTTCGTACAGATGCTAAGGCATATGAAAACGCCCCACATAGCTCAATCCTAGCTATCTGATAGGCCTCTAGACGATTATACCCTAAACTTCTCTGGGCCTAGTCGAGACCAGTTGCAAGAGACTATGCGGTATTTGACGCGAGGGCGGGTCTTGGCGGGTTCCGGTCGGGAAGAGGTATGAATTTCAGCAACGAATGGGAGGGCGAGAAAGAGACACGGGTGTAGGTGTAGGAGATAGGAGTGTCTGCAAGAAGGAGATGCAGCCGAATTCCACACCGGTTTGCAGCTACGGGGGGAGGGGGGGGGCGGGTCTACTGCTCTTGACAATCTGTCCCGGTTGCGCCCCCGCAAGATAGAAAGCCAGAAGGGGCGCGTTCGGGGAGGCAACGAGAGTGGAGGACTATTCCGGCCAATCAACGGCGAGCATTCGACCACGTTTCTCGCTAGCGCAAAGCCTCGAACTTCACACCCCAGCCCATACTTCAACAAGCTCCTCCAAGCAACGCCTCATCCTCTGCTGATGATTGCTTGTGAAAAATTCTCCAGCGGAGGCCTGCTTGGCTTTCGTGGCGAGACCGCCGTATGTATCGGATTTGAGTTCTTGCGACTTGTTGAGGGAAACATATGCCGCGAAGATCGCCATTCACTCTGACAGACACGCCCATCGATTGCTTCATCCCGCAGCTTTTGTACCGTGGGTGTTACGAAATGGAACTTTTCGAGAAGGTCCAGGCGCCGGGAATTGCGTCCCCTACTGCAGCCTGGATCCGGGATGAATGCCACTCCTTGCGGTCGGGTCCGATCAGCGCCTTTTTGAAGCCCTCCACCCTAGGCAGTTGGTATATGGCGTAATTGGCTGTTATTGGAGATAGTCTAGTTACAGGTCTGCTGTGGCCATCGTGTGGTTCCATCTGGATTGCGTCCTACACGGCATTGCATCCATTGACACCCCCACATTGACAGTCACTGTTACGTCGCCTTGGAGACCCTTGCTAGGGAACATCTCCAGTTTTTGGAAGATAATACTTCTTTGAGAGTGTCTTTGTCGTTGGATTACTGTTATACAGGCATGAGGTGCGCAAAATTCACACATTCAAGTCCTGGGGGATGAACGATCTCTGACAGGAATTCCTTCAAACTAACTCAACTCACCAGTTGTAGATGACATTGCGGAACGATGAGCTTAAACTAGGGAGAGCATCATGTTTTGTTATGCACGATAGGTCTAGTATCTGCAGGGTCGATCGGTCGCGAACAATGCCGGGGTCGTGTCGTGTCTCTCTCCCCGACCAGAGCGCTATCTCCGGAATAACCCAAAGCCTAGGGAAGAAGATCTCGAGATGAAAGATGCTTGTAGGTTAAGTGACGAAGAGAACATCACTTTTGACCGCTTTGTGGTGTGCCGTAGCCGGGATTGTGAGGCACACAATGGCACACGGATTTGTACAAGTTTATAGTATTCTGAGGTTGTAGTTTCTAGGAGACCTAGCTACGGAGGTAGGGCCAGAGAGGCTGCCAAGGCGCCAGCACGGGCTAGTCTAATTCTGGCCTAGCGTCTGCAGCATGGTGAGTGTGCATTTATACTTCCCGTAGAATTAATATCTGTATTGCATTTCATGACTTCCAACTAAGAATTCGTAATCTTGGCCCCTCACTCCTATACTAATAGGCCACTATAAAGTGTACCTATACAGCGGATCACACTGCCACCTCGCCGCAACAGCCGCCGCCTTAGTCCCCACCCTAACTCCATCCCTCCCCTCCGCCAAGTCCTCCGCAGCCGCATCGTCCAACTGCTTATTCCTCCAAGCCAAATACACCCTCAGCACAACCGCCATACCAATACAGGCCATCGAGAATGCGACGTTGGCAACATTCGCTTGCCAGTATTTAGGTCCTTGCGTCTTGGGATAGAAGTACGATGCGTAAATAGATGCGAGATTCGATCCTGCATTGACGACAGCGTACGCGACGGCGCGCTTCGCAGGCGGACGAGGTAAAGAGGAAGAAACCCAGGAGAGAATGCAGCCAAAGGATCCATAGACACTCATCATCATAAACGTAGATATGTAGCGAGCAGCCGTGTTCATGGTGACAGCCGAGATGATAAAACCAATGCTGCAGAACATCTGCGGCCACACGACGTGAAGGAAACGCTCTTTCTTTTTATCCGAGTGCCACGAGTTGGCAATACCTAGAATCGCTGCAAATACATACGGTGGTGCGGATAGGAGGAGTGTATCCCTCTGCTTGTATCCGAGCGTTGCGACGATGGTAGGGAAGAAGTTGATAAAGGCCGCCGCAGTGTTGAGTCCTAGCTGCATGGCCCAGATCATATACAAAGCCGGGTCCTGGAATGCCATTCTGAAGCCCTGCCACGCCGTAGTTTCCGCACGATTATCTTCCTCGTTGGCGTCCACGGCCATGCGGAGAACGGCGAGTTTGCGCTCCTCGTCAGTCAGGAACTTGGTGGTTGCTGGGTAATCGGGGACGATGTAGATGGTGAGTGCGGCGACGGGGAACACGACGACGGCTTCCAAGATAAATAACCATCGCCAGGCGGGGAGGCCGGCTTTGCCTTCCATGCCGGACATGATGGCGCTTCCCAGGAGACCGCCGAAAGCTCCGGCCATTTGGCCTGCGGCATAAAGGATGGAGATGCGTTTGGCGAGCTCCTTCTTGGTGTACCATGAACTGAAGAGGTATAGTGCGCCAGCTATATCTAGTTAGTCATGATCGGGTATGTGTAATTGATAGTGCTCACGGAAGAAGGGTGCTTCGACAAATCCGAGGACGAAACGAAGCGCAACCATGCCGCCGTAGTTCTGGACTGCTCCAGTGGCTCCGGATACAATCGCCCAGGCGCACATGATGACGGGGAGGAAGATGGAGGGCCGAATCTTGTTCAAGACCATATTGGTTGGGATCTGAGTGAGAATGTAGCCGGCGAAGAAGACTGAGATGACGGTGTTATATTGCGTTCCAACGAGGCCAATATCCTACGTTGAAGGTGCAAGTTAGTTCATGTCTTGGGATATAAAGGAGGTGAAGGTAATATATTAACATTTCAAGAGCCCTTACCTTCTCGAGAGTACCAAGACGGGCGGTCGCGATATTGTTACGATCGAGATAGTTGAGAATATCTACAAAGAGGTCAGCATATAGATAATCTGGAGAAAGGCAGCTCGAGACTTGCATAGCAACATCATCAAAGGCATCATACGAATATCGACTTTCCGCACCAGCGCCGCCTCCCTCTTCTTCCTCTCGTCTCCATACAAGTCCTCGAGGCTGACATCCGCATCAACAGTCGCAAGATGCAGCTGATCCTTCTTCTGATCAGCCATGTCGTGGATGGACTGATCATCAACCATTCTTCAACTTGGTCCCAAGACTTTGGTTCTTCGGGAAAAGTGCGACGAGAAACCGCATATCTGGGACGTGCAGCCTCGCCTTATATCATCTCTTCGCTTCCCCAGCTCTTAATCCTAGATAATCCGCTATCCCCGGCTACTGACCGTGGAGTCCCCCGACCGTTCGAATCCTGCCCATGGAGTACTCCATATGGGGTGCCAACTCCACATCCGATCTGACAATCTCACATGGCAGGGACAGATCTCCCCATACTCACGTTCGAGACATATTTAGCGTAAGCGACAGCCGATGAAGTCATGTGCTATGTTTACCTGTCCTAAATTCTGTAAGAGAAAGCTTGGTGGTCGGTGATCAGCGCAGTCATCGGGTGCGCTTGGGTCGGAGAAGATGAGGCGGGGAAAGGATTCGAGCCGAAGGCGAACACGAGCGAGCGGGGAAACGAGGAGGGATGCGAGTCAGGGGCAGAACATGTCGGCTATTTCCTGATTCACGTGTTGGAGTAGTTTTCGCAGTCATGCTTCCGATCGGAATGCTGTCGGGATTGTTTGTGTGGGTGGGTCGTGATGCTTCCGAGTCTCCGCATGCATGGTATTGTTTAATGATTAATCGGATGACGCGACAATTGGAAAGAGATATGGCTGAGGCCGAGTCCTGATGATAACAAAGAGTTTCCTTCACGAGCTTACCCTCATTTTTTCCTTCCAACTACCGCCACCCATCCGCTCCTAGGTGGTACCGTCACTAATCCGCGACCATGACCTCAACCAAACCCTTCACAGTCCTCCACATTGGCGACGACATCAAATACAACCCCACCCTCTACGCCACCTTCTCCTCCAAATTCCACATCATCCAACCCTCTTTCGAAGAACGCCAACGTCCCGCCTTCATCGCCGCCCTCAAAGAGAAACGATGGGGAGACTTCCACGCCGTCTTCCGCCCGTTCTGGAACTCGGGCGGCGAGATGGGGAGATGGGATATGGAAGTTGTGCCGTATCTTCCAGAGACGTGTAAAATATTCGCGAGTGCGGGGGCTGGGTATGATTGGGCTGACATACCTACACTTTCGAAATACGGTAAGATGACTCTCCTGAATACTCAAACTATAGAGTTCGCAGGAGTACGGGATGAAGTGATAGAAGTGAACCAAGCTTATAGAAGTAAATAGGCATCACATACTGCAACGGGGCCCGCGCCTCCTCCGAAGCCGTCGGTGACATGGCAATCTGGCACATCCTATCAGTCTTCCGGAACCTAATCTGGAGCGCCGAAGCCGCGAAATCCGGATCCGTCGAGCAATGGCAGGACGCGCACAAGAATCAGCAGGAAACGGCTTTCAACCCTCGCGGCCGCTCTCTCGGTATCATCGGTCTAGGAAACATTGGGTACACAATCGCACAAAAAGCGCACGCGGGCTTCGGCATGAAAGTACTGTACCACGATATCGTAAAGAAGGATGAAGCGATGGAGAAAGCGGTGAATGGCACGTTTTATAAAGATCTAAATGAGATGTTGGGGGTGGCGGATTGTACAGTACTAGCAACGCCGTTCTTTGGGGAGAAATTGATAACTGCGGAACGATTGGCCAAGTTTAAGAAGGGCAGTCGCTTTGTTAATATTGCGCGGGGAACTCTAGTGGAAGAGGATGCACTGGTGGAGGCGTTGAAGAGTGGGCATATCTTCGCTGCAGGTCTCGATGTGCATGCGAATGAGCCGCATGTACATCCCGAGCTCACCAAGATGCGGAATGTAACGCTGACATGCCATAATGCGGGTGGAGCGTGGGACACCGCGAGTGGGTTCGAGTCGTTGGCCATGGAGAATATTGAGGCGTTTTTGGAGAAGGGGAAGGCGTTGACGCCAGTGAATGCGCATTTGTTGGAGAAACAGTAACGTATTATGAATCCTAGTTTTTGTACTAATAGATTTGTGATGATCATCACGACTTGGATCATTAGTCTACCGTTCACGTCTGGTGGAATGCTCGAAAGCTGTTCAATAAAGCTTTTGATTACTTCGCGTTTCGCGAAATTTTGTGTGAATAACGCCGATGTTTTCGTCACCTCGTACTCCTAGCATGTCCGTGGGGTATACATAAAAGCGCTGCGTCGTCAATGCGTACGTACAATCGACTGTGGCCCAAATATGGCCCTCAGTCCCTTCCAATCAACTAGACAGATCTTCTTTTAATTCGTTTAGGTCCAACCATACTTCGTTTAGGTCCAACCATAGTGAAGATATTACCGTACCATTCATCTATAGCGTCTGCCTCCCCATCGTCTCAATAGGTAACGCGAACATGCTCAAGCCAGCCGCAATAATCAATGCAGCCGACGCATAGATCGGGGCCTTCGGGTTTCCACTAGCCGCATTCACTGCAACGATAGGCGCACAAAGTCCAGCAACACGATTCATGAAGCTCGAGATACCTGAACCAGTGCCACGGTAGGGTGCGGGGAAGACTTCAGGCGTGTACGCATACAAAACACCGTACATGATGTTCTGGAAGAAAGCCTCAAGGCAGGTAAAGGCGAGCTGGAAGTCCTGTTGGGTGGAGATGGTGAAAAGGAAGATGAAGACGCCGGTAATGAGAGCAGCGATGGACATTGTTCGTTTTCGGCCGATGTGGCGGATGTTCACCGTGTAATAGGCGAGGATGGATCCCGGAACGCCAACGACGGACGTGATGGCGTAGTTACGGTAGACAAGAGAGGTGGACGTGGGTGTGTCACTGCCGGAGTTTGCGAGGTATTGGGGGAGGAATGCGTTGAAGAGAGGGTATCCCATGCCGATGGTCGCCCACTGGAACCAGAGGAGGCAGGTTGTCAAGCCGAGAGTCCTTGTGCTGAAGAGAGGACCAATGCGCTGGGTGGAGAACTTGCCGAGGGAGCGCTTGATGATCTCACCGGTGCTCAGTTTGGCGTCATCTCGAACTTCAGGGTCCCCGCCGATCTGGTTGAGGATATCTTCAGTGATCCAGGTCTTGCATTTGTTGTGATAGGCGATACCGTGGATAACGGCCACTGCCTCTGCTTGACGTCCCCGTGATAGGAGGAACTTTGGTGATTCGTAAAGATGGAAAACTTGGCGTAGTCAGTGTAGATTCGATGGAGGTAGGTAGATTTAGACTTACAAACAAAGCGAGCGATGAACATGGCAAACGATATAGAGCCGAGCGTGATAATAAAGTATCTCCAGCCCCAGTTATCTGCCCGAGTGCAGACCGGTGCATCAGAGGCACAGGAAAAACTCGGAATGAGAGCCCACGCTAGAAGCGATGAGATAAGTTGACCGACTGGCCAGAAGATGGAAAGCAGCGTAAGAAGGCTGCCGTTTGCCCCTGGGAGAAACTCAAGAAAGAGCGCGCCATCGACTGGAAGATTTCCACCAACGCCAAGTCCGATACTAGCATAGAGAGCGGAGGTTCCGATCTGCCCAATGGTTAGTATAGATCGTGTTAACAAAAGACAGCCGACGTACCCAATTCGGACCAAATCCAGCAGCAATGCCAAAGACACCAGCCAGCATCAAAGTAAAGTTAAAGGCCAGCCTACGCCCAACGACATCTGATGCAACGCCCCAGAAGCTCGCGCCGATGCAGAGGCCCAGAAATAGCGCAAGGGTGGTGTATCGAACTTCGGTTTCACTGACTCCAAACTCGGCGGAAAGAGATGGCAGTGTGAGAGCAATGCCTTGCAGCCACAGACTAGGATAAAATCAGCCATCAATTCGCAGTGATGGTAATTGGACGACTTACTTGTCGGCTAACCAACCACACCCACATAGCACAAATAGCTGCCATTGGTACTTGCCCATGCCGATATCTGAAAGGGCTCGATTGATAACCTTTGCTTTCACTGCAACAATAAGCATCGATTCACCACTGTCCAAGCCCCACAACTGGGTACGGAAGTGGATATGACTGCGTGTGACTTACTATCGTACGATGAGTGGGTATCGTTGGCAGCTACATCCATTTCGACTTCAGCCCTCAGATCGTTGATCGTCAGGCCAATAGTAGCACCAGGAGTCGCCGTGCCGCCCTCGACACTCGCTGCATCATTGCTGCTGCGCCGTGCGCCATCACTGTTCTTTTGTGAGTCTTTCTCGGAACCTTTCTCATGTGCTTCGTTCTCTTGAGCGGCCGGCGGCATGCGACGCTGGTCAACTATGGAATCACGATGCTGGGCATCCGCGAGGGGAATCAGAACACCCTCGAATTCTGAGACATCGTGCTTCTTGAACGGGTTAAGGATCAACATGTTGCGTGTAGTGTAATGTTGATTATGTCAGTCGCTCGTGGCCCGGCATATGATTGTTATCCGTATCGAGTATTGTTGCAAAGGGAAATTCGGGACGTTGTTGCAAGGGAGATGTCGCTATGGAACCGGCCGAGGGATAATCTGTCGCTTGGTCTTGTTGCTTGGTCTTGTTGCTTGGTATGTTGCTTGGTATGTTGCTTGGTCTGTTGCTTGGTCTGTTGCTTGGTCTGTTGCTTGGTCTGTTGCTTGGTCTGTTGCTGGGTCTTGGTGCTTGGTCTTGTCGCTTTTGTGGTGTTGCTCGTGGTACTCGAAGCTTCACGGTTCACTGCAAAAGATGCCTGTGATGGTTGTTGAAGCTAATATTGGGCCGTACCTTGGGGTGTATTGTAACTTGCGCTACGATAGAAAGGATGGCATATAAATAAGAGCTTCCAAGAGACGGAAATGCGCACGTGGACAAAACCCTGGGGAGGTGAGTGGTTTTGAATATGATAGACGTAGGCCGGGATGGAAAAACGACTGGGGTGTGAAGGGTACGTGCAGATGGAACAGTGAGACGCTAAACCCACCACTATGACGTAAGCGCTTGGACCAGTGAAAATCTCCTCACGTGTGGGCTCGCTGTGGGCACTTGAATGCAAATGAAGCACTTTGATTTGCTGGACTCCTATCTTATTACTTTACATATCATGTTCGCGGATACGGGTGGGTTTCGGCGCGCTCCCGAGGCTGGATGGTGTCTCCGATGCCAGCAAGTGAGTGACATGTCCAGTGCTACATGCAGTTCTCCGACAGTAAGCGCTATGGTCTCTGCTCCCATGTCCGTCTGGCAAGATCACGATTTCCATCTGCAACTCTAGAGAACCTGTTCCGTAAATCCGCTCCGTGGAGTTGTTTGGCCAGACGGACGACCCACTTATTACGTGTGCAAAACAACGATCAGCCTGGAAAGCAACTGTAATCCACCACCTCCACATGCTCTCTCGAAGCGGGGGGACGGGCGAGGGAGGGAACCATGTCTGGTCATGGAGTACTTCCCCGGGTACCGGGATTCAGCACTGCCACGATGAATATCACCAAAAAATATCCTCAGCGCCGCGCTCAAACATCCAGGCTGAAGTTTGGAGGATATTCAATCGTGGCACGGGCTTTGAAGTACAATAATGTAGGACTCCACCTGTCGGACCCCGATGATCCACTTATTCTCGAGCCGCCTCCGCTCTCACGCCATTATTATTTGGTTCAAGGAAGCAAAAGCAGTTGTAGGTGCATAACCGCGGCTCGTCCCAATTTCAGCACTGATGATAGTCGCTGTGGAATGCCACCCACCTTCCTACCTTTACAGATGAATGTTGTGACCTAGAAACATCTGGACACTCTCGACGAGCCCGGCATATCTCTAAACAGCAAAAGGGTGTACCTGGGCAAATGACAATCCTTCCAATTTTCACATTATGAACACAGAACAGCACCCTTAACAATAGTTGCTCCTTTTTCGCGCGATCCAGATGCTCCATATCTAGGTCGAACCATCACTGTACCTGTATTGACGTTCCGAGGACATAGACCCTGTTACGTAGCTTAGCCATTGCCCAATGAGACACTCACTTTTGCTCACTTTCAACGATTTCGGCCTTCCCACGCCACGAGATTGGCAGGCGACATGTATTAGGGGCACCTCACGTGCACAGATGTCGCGGCGCCGTGAAGTCATTGAACACTTCGTTGCCCATTATACTCCATCATTTTGCCTCTTGCTTCCTATACCTCTTTCTCCCCATTGCATCAGTGATGAACCGCGAAGTAACGGCAAGCACCGCCGTTGATGGCGTACAGATAGAGGTAGAAAAGATGGAACTCCGCAAAGCTATGACCACGGAGCTGTACCGACTGCAAGACGAGTATGATAATGCACATGCAATCACTGAGAACCTTCTAATATCTACCCAGGCTTGCCAAATTGAATCTCTCAGAGCCCATTTCAACTACATATCGTACTTACCGCAGCATTCCTTACCCCGGCAGGCCCATCCCACCCCCGGTTGCGAATTCCGCTTCAAGGCCTACGTACAGCCCGTCTACCCACAGAGGCGTCAGATACGGGCCCCGTAACGAAAATTGCAAAAATCGCGCCATCGTTGAAGCCGCAAAAGCCGCCAAAAAAATCGCAAAGATCCGATCCCAGTTCTCGCCTCGTAGCCGCGCAGCCGAACACAGAAATATAATGGAAGCTTGGACCTGCTGCCGGTACTCACAAACATATTCCACAAGTCAAAAAGCTAGAATGCAAGACCGAATGCAGCGAGTGCTCTTCGACAACTGGCTGCAAGCCCTATACTACGAACGCTGGACAGGACATTCGACGGGGCGGACCGACACCCTCGCGAAACTGATGAGGAAGATAGAAGCTGAACGAATGCAGAGGTTGGAGGCGATAGACTGTCCGAAAAAGAATAACTGGGAGCTTGTGGGGCCGGTTGTCAAGTCTAGTAGGTCGGTGAGGTTTATGGATTCGAATGACCTGTTGGCGGAGGAGTATAAGGTGAATGAAAAACAGCCTAATTTGGACATGTCGAAGTAGGGCTTTGTGCGTGATACATGGTTCTACTGAAACCTCCACTTGGTAAGTGCAGAATAAATGGATTGCCAATGATTATTTGAGCACAATATTGATATTCTTTTAGAAACCGGACTCGCTTTACTGCTTGACACGCCTTCATCTCCATGCCGACATCATGATATGCACCCCACGAACATGCAAGGAATCCGATGACTTGCATTACCCCGCATTATTTATTCGAGACTCCTATCGATCTCACCGTTCTTGTTGTGGATCACCCCGGGTTTTCGAAGGGATATTATTGCCTGTTTAGGCCGCCTAAT
Organism: Massarina eburnea CBS 473.64; assembly: GCA_010093635.1. NCBI lineage: Eukaryota > Fungi > Ascomycota > Dothideomycetes > Pleosporales > Massarinaceae > Massarina > Massarina eburnea. The sequence goes on from MU006781.1 coordinate 294,593, forward strand.
ACGGCGAGCTATATCGGGATGTCGCAAGATCCTTCAGCTTGCGACTAGGAAGCGTATGAATGCCGGGCGGTCTGAGAAATGGCCTAGATACGGCATGCTGTGCGAGGACTGGTCGATAAAGACGAAGGCGCAAGAAGTTGGCTCGCTCTTGCTGAAAGCTCGAGGTGCGTTTTTTGTTAGGGGCGAGAGCATCTGAGCTATCCCCAGTGGTATGATAGGATCGAGGTCAGGAGCTCCTGCGCCAGTCGTTTGCATGTTATCTTGGAATTTGTGTTTTCTTTCACCCCACTCAATCTCTAGGCTTTCTAGGTTACTGGTACTTCAGGGCCACTTTCATATGATGATACATTAATAATAATACAGCACTCAGAAGACAACTTCTTACCTAAGTGCATCCATTTTTGTGAGATGTAAATCCTATTTCTCTTCCTCTACACCTGGGCATGCGACCTGGGCCATTGCGAGTCTGCTATGCGCTAGCACCAATCGAGCTACCGATTTCGTGATATCACGTATTACCTGCACCCCCCTCCCCAAACTTCACAGCTTTAGGTTAATATCGAATCATGGAAGGAGTATTTTCCTTCATATTTAGATACAAAGGGATCTAAATGAACCTCACCAAAACCAACTAGTGCATGTGAAAGCGGGGCTTTGCCTCGGCCTACATCTGCATCTCAACTTCCGGATCGGTTCAGTAAATCCCAGCTCGTCTCAATATCATGTAGAGGTCATTCCAAAGGGGAGTACTTCTGCAGTCTCGCAATCAGCCATACACGTTGCCCACCTCCTACATATATCTTTCCAGGCCGCATGCCATGGCATATGGCAGTACGCTTCTTTGGACAAAGTTAGCCTGGTACGTACACATAAAATCCAGGGGGGTACAGCAGGATAATATAATTTATCTTTCTGCATGCACACAGGTCGCCCGTCTGTATACTAAAATGACAGTCACAAGACGTTGCGGGATACCGTAAGAAATTGGTGTGAGGATGTACGAATACTTCACAAAGATTTTATCAGTGTCAATATGCTACTCTTTCGTGACGTTTTAGCTCAACTGATTTGTATGTCCCCATCCGTATACTATACTAACCACTAGACTATCAGTATACTCATCCTCACACAGAGGAATGGGTCGAAGCTGGCGCAGTGCCCGCACTGAGTCACTGCAATCATGGACTGAGCAAATCATCTACGAGTTAAAGCGCCTCAGTGACGTGGATGGTGCGAGAATACTCAGAGGTACGACGGTGCTACTAACGGTTGAGGCGGGTATGGTCTGCAAGTATGTGGCTGAAGAATGCTTGAAGATCATGGGAGGGTAAGTCCAATGTTGGTCCTTGGGGCTCAGCAACTAACATTCGTAGGCTTGGCCTCACAAAGACAGGCTAAGACTAAGCTTTGATACGTAGGTGTTTGTCTGCTTACGCAGGTAATTGTCAATAAAATGCTGCTATCGTGACAGGTTCACTAATTTATGTGTTGCTCAGTCACAGAGATCGACATGATTTTGTGAACAGGAGATGGGTCTGATGCTTTCGTCTGGAACCAGTATCGAGGTATACCATTCGATAAATTCATTTTTACCGAGTTATGGTGAAAGTGTTCATGCCTGGAATGTGAGGTCAGCAATTGCAGACGTGATCTTTACAGGCGAACCTGGATTGTGGACACCTCAATTGGACATCACCGCATTTCAAATGTGAAACAACTGTGTTTCGAAAGCCATTATCCATATCAATGTACGAGCAGCAAGGCAAAGACATATCTGTCCAGCTCTGCGGCCCAGCTGTTCCCGATTACCGAGGCTAGTGACGCACCACGCCATTTCCTCCTAGCGCTACCCCACAACCCCAACATCCCTCCACACCTCCGCACTTCAACAACACATCACCTGTCCATGTCGAAACACTGGATGGGAACATTCCATTCTGAAGCCAAACTGACCGGCTGAGTGTACTGTACAACGTGGGCGTTGGCAGTGATGACGACCTCATCTGGCACCAAGAAGAAGCGTGTTCGAACATGGACTGCCGAGGAGCGAGCAGCTCATCGCGTGTTTGAGAAATCAAGACGCGAGGCTTTCAACGATAGCATGATTGTGAGTTACATAGGGTGGGAGCTTTTGCCAACCTCGACAGTACTGATTGTAGTAGGATCTCGCTCGACACATACCTTCATTAGTTGGCACGCGACGTCTGAACAAGCATATGATTGTTGAGCATAGTATCGCGCGTCATCAGGCACAACGAAAGCTTTGCACATCGGTGCTGAGCGACATGCAAGCGCTAGTTGCTGAGCGCAATGAACTGCTTACAGAAGTGAACCAGTGGCGGACGGCTAGTGGAGGACTACCACTAAAGCAAGCTGGAACTGAAGGAAACCATCTTCAGGCTTTGAAAACGGCCCAAAGTGAAACTTTTGGATTATTTCCGAACGGTTTCGGTGATAATGCACCAGAAGAGGGCTCTGGCGATGATCAATACCACGAGGAAACAAGCTTCACAGAAGGCATTGCTCGGCTAGGTGTCGATACACCTCATCAAGAACCTACACTGCCCACTGATCATCAAGCTCTTCCTACAGATGACTTACTTAGTCTGAATGACCCCGCGACCGCCTTGCCGTTGGATATTGCGCACGAGCTCGATGAACATGGCACACTTGAAGGGACAACCTCACTTGGAAATGCTATGCCAATCAACCCGACCATGAACTTCGCATTCGACTCATTCGATTACATGAATCAAGACTTCTCTATGATAGGGATGGACGAGTGCAATGCTATGCCCGGCTTCTTCCCATCTACAATTCCTTCAATACCTTCTCAATCTTGGCCCGACTCTCATCAATGCCACCCTGGAAGAGCTTCAACGCATCATCCAACCGCGCAACCGCTACAGGATCCTTCTTGATGGCCTCCTCGAGCGCAGCGCCGTTGTTGGCGAGATAGTCCACCTCCGTGCTTGCCAACTTGCCGTCCCATTCGGCAGATGCCAGAGGGTCGATTGCCATCAACTTCTTCAGACGCTCAGGTGTCGGGCCGGGCGACTTGTACACGTGCTGTGGCTTGGGAACACCCGCGCCGGGCTGCTTCGTGCCATCATAGGGGAGATTTGCGAGTTGCTCGATGACGGTGTGCGAAATCGTAGCGGAGTGGCAGCCCATCTCACCGGCGGCCATGGCTTCCTTCGCGGTGACGAAACTGGAAGTGTTAGCTTCGAATCAGGACTTGCGCTTGAGTGCTTACCTGGCATTCTTGAGCAGGGGTTGCTCCTTCCCGGTCTCTTTGTACAAGCGCCTGTATGTCTCCAGGATCTGCCATACTCGAGCGGAATTGGTGTGCTGCGTAGCGGGATCCTCAACGTCTGGCCACAGGGCCAATTCGTCGTGGGCGCGAGTCTCGTTGAAGTACGGGCTGATATAAAGCATGCCGGCCTGGCTACAGGCGATAGCTTGCGGTAGACCGAAGAGCGCAGTTCCGAGAGTGCGGATGCCCTCAGCCTCCAGCACTGGTGCAGCATTCAAAGCTGGCCCAGTCGAAGGGATTTTGATGAAGTACCTGGTCTTCGGGATCCCCGCCCTTTCGAATTCGCGAGCAAATGCTCGTGCCGAGTTCAACACGTCTTGTTTATCGTAAGCCCTGTGGGGGTTGACCTGGAGAGCGACGCGGCCTTTGATGTTATCAATGTTGCGCTTGCACAAGCCGACGGCAATGCGGGTATAGATGGCCTCCCAGCCTTCATCCTTCAGCTCACGAACGGAGTTCTCCACCAAGTCTTTGTTGTCGGGATGCGACATTTGGATATTGACCCAGAGGTTGTTGCTGGTCATGTCGTTAGGGGTGACACCGAATTCGTTCTTCATACGCTTGGAGAAGGCTGGATCCATCCAGTCGACATCGACGTTCACTGACATATGTTAACTTGGTCATCTGCAGTAGGTAAAGTTGGAGCATTCTTACACTCCTCCTCTAGCTTTTGGAGCCATGACTTAGTAGCTCCCATGGTGTCGAGATGTTAGGAGTTGATATCAGAGATACGCAAGAATATAATAAGCAAGAGTGTTTGCGAGACACTTCTGCTTTTCCATTCTCGACATCCACCAGACTTCTTATACTTGAGTGAGCCCCATATCTCTCGGTCGAATGAAGGTTTGCCGCATCCACACGCAGGGCGTGGTGGAGCTTTTGTGGGCTTGACTGCAGATACGTGGGCGCATACAATATTCGGGACGCCAAGGACCATCAAGCAAAGGCCACGATTATTCTGCCACACACAGGTAGTTTGCACACAGGGCACGATGCCGTAGTGATCGACGATCGTCCGCACACAGGGCATGAGGGGTTCGGCCCATCTATACGCGAGACCCCTGCTTCGTCTCCGACGTACCAATTTGCGATAGCCATCCTCATGACCAATTCAATTTCAATCTTCTGAGTCATCAGGCGAATCAAGAGTCCGGTAGCCCGGATTGGAAGCACACAGTGCCACATGGAGAAGCAAGGAATACGAGTGATCCCCACAGGGTACCCCAGATTCTCATAATTTACTAACTGCTTTGGAATATAATTCTTCACGATGGTCACGTTATGGTACGCCTCAATGAATCATGGACTGGGCAATTTTCAAGGAAATTGAAAGCCTGATCTCATTGCACACGGATCGGTCAGACGGGCATGACCGCATTGAAGGTGTCAAGATCCGAGACGACTATAAATTGACATCGTTCACCATGAAGCTCTATGTGCACGAGTGTCAATCACTTTCTCTCTTGAGCTTCTAGTCATCATGGCTTCTATTCACTCCGTCGACAAGAAAAACATCAAGGCCGACGATGTCGTTACTACCGAGAACATCGACACCACCCTCAACTACGCCCGCAACGTCAACGCGAAGATAGTCAATCCGCTTGCCGGCATTCCAAAAGATACACTGCGGCACAAGGTTGATGCGTTCTGCGAGTCTTGGGGATTCCAAGAAGAACGTGATGTCTTCTGGAAGGGCGCGTTGGCTGCACAAAACCCGACCACTGTCGAGGAGCTTCAAGAACTAGACGAGGAGGACAAATACCATATTCGAAGGGAGGTCACACATCGATGGCATCTCCCGAAGGACTTGTACTTTGCCATCGCTATCTGCTCTCTTGGCTCGGCTATTCAGGGATGGGACAACACTGGCGCTAATGGAGCGAATCTTTCGTTCCCACAAGTAGGATTTCAGTCCACGTATGTGTGTAGTTGTTGCTAACAACAATCCACAGGAGTTTGGTATCCAGAACGACCCTTGGCTCGTCGGTGTCATCAATAGTGCACCCGCTTTGTTCGGTCTCTGTACAGCATGGGCTGCCGATCCCGTGAACAATATTTTTGGACGCCGCGGCACAATCTTTATCACAGGTCTTTTCTGCATCTTCCCCGTCCTCGCACAAGGCTTCACCCAAAACTGGTGGGGATTGCTCCTTTGCCGAATGTTCATGGGCTTCGGCATGGGCATCAAGATATCCACAATCCCAGTATACTCGGCTGAAATCTCGCCTGCTTCGATTCGAGGTGGCATGGTCACTTCATTCCAGCTCTGGGTCGCGTTCGGCATCTTCATCGGACAGTGCTCGAATTTGATCTTCTATCGCATCGGAAAGCTGGCGTGGCGATTTCAACTTTCTGCTGCCTTTGCACCGGCTATTCCCATCGTCATCTTCATCTGGTTATGTCCGGAGTCCCCGCGTTGGCTGATAAAGAAGAATAGGTACCATGATGCATACCAAGCACTCTGCCGCGTCCGAAACAGCCAAGTTATTGCGGCACGGGAACTCTACTACGCCCACTGTCAGATCTCCGAAGAGCACAGTGCTCTCGCAGGCATTTCTCTCGGTCGCCGTATGTTGGACCTCTTCACTGTTCCTCGCCTCCGTCGTGCAACGGTTGCTAGCTCCGTTATCGTCATCGCGCAACAGTTCAGTGGCATCAACATCGTGGCCTTTTACAGTTCTACAATTTTTGCTGAAGCTGGGTACGGCCCTAAGGAGTGTTTACTTGTCTCAATGGGGTTTGGTCTGATCATGTTCACCTTCGCGTTCCCCGCCGTGTATACGATGGACACTTTTGGTCGCCGCAATTTGCTGCTCGTCACGTTCCCAAACATGACATATTGCTTGTTGGGCGCTGGGTTCAGTTTCTGGATTAAGGAGAGTGTTGGCGCGAGGGTACCGCTCATCGCGTTCTTTGTCTTCCTTTTCACGGCATTTTATGGACCAGGTGAGTAGACACTTTTTTCTGGCATGCATGGTGTTTATTACTTACAAAAATAAGGTATGGGGCCGTTGCCGTCTATCTATTTTAGCGAAGCCTTCCCCCTCTCGCACCGCGAAATCGGCGCCGCATTCACAATCTGCATCAACAACGCTGTCGGCTCCATCCTGGTTCTCACTTTTCCCTCCTTGCTTGCAAAAATCACGCCTACTGGCGCTTTCGCATTTTACGCCGGACTTAATGTGCTTGCCTTCGTCATGATCTTCTTTCTGGTACCTGAAACTATGTAAGCATCCCTTTCCTCCTCCTCTGTCACTTGGTCGTGGGGTGAGGATTGGACCTTGTACTTGGCCCAAGTGCTAACCACCAATGTGGTAGGCAACGAACTCTCGAGGAGCTTGATTTCATTTTTAGCGTTCCGACACGGAGGCATATGGCGTATCAGATACGATGTTGGCTCCCGTGGTGGATTAAACGTTATGTTCTGTTCCAGAGGAAGGCGAAGTTGGAACCGCTATACCATTTGGAGGGCGTGAAAGATATGCGCACGGCTTCGGTTTGAAATTGTAGACCTAAGAAGGTATAGAGGCTATGAAGATCGATGGGTAGCGTCATAGCATTTGCGCAATCGAGACATAGTCTAAACATGACCTTGCTGTTCATCCATAGTTTGAACATTGAACAACTCAAACTCAAGACTGCCAATCATGTTTAGTGGAAGAGTGAGTAATGGTGTACAACAATTACCAACAAACAGATGCGACGTTTCACGACTAGTGTGACATCCCGACTAACGTTCCTGTTGCCACGCTAAGTGGTTCATGCGACCTGATCAAGTACCAGATCAGACATAACTTCTTATTTCCAGGGAACATAACACCCTGTATGCATTCTCGGGATCTGAGCTGCACAGCGGGATTTGGTCGCCGGCCCAATCACAAGATGGAATAAAGCAGCGATGATACGTTTCTTGGCCGGTTTCTTAAGCGTCTCAACATGAGCTGCGAACTATTATTCCAAAGGCTACGTATAATGGAGCCTTTCCGTATGCAAAGAGCAGCCATGATTCTTTTATATCCAGCCAGTTGTCTACCTTTCTTTTGGACACTGTTTGCGCAGGCATGGGCATCATGTTCAACATACATTATTCTATATTAATTACGAAAATCATCGCAGTGGCCGCCTGGCCAGTGACTGCTCCCACCAGGAACTTCACACTATGCGCTCCAATGGGGGGCAACTTGATTATCACGCAATACCAACTCTACCCTGAGAATGCCGACTTTGACTTCAACACTTGCAAATTGTACACAAGGTTAGTAGGTGTTCTATTCACTTCTTGGCTTTGGTATATCATACTGACAAGTCACGCTTGTAGTAATCTCTTCAATGCCTCACTCGGCGTCTACGATTCCAACGCACGCAAGATGGAAACCATTATCGAATTCCCAAACGTGACCAATGCACCGGACTTCCATCTCGCCGGCGTTCAGCTCAACCCGCGAACGAATTTAATATCTCTGGTTGCCGGCTCAGGTGTACCTTTCAGCACGAATGGCAAGACGCTCAGTGGCACAGATCTCTATCTGCAATACGACCCACAGGCACAAAAGGTTGTACGATCGGCCAACCTCAGCGCACTATCACAAAGCCGCATCGGTGGCTACCAGGACGTAGACCATGACCCTGACAATAACGCATACATCGTTAGCACGTTTCCAGCTAGTATTATCAAGGTCAACACTGCCAGGAACACGTCGGAACTGTGGTACCAAAGCGATAACATCGAAGCTCGAACACCGGGGTTCGCTGGCATAGCAACCAAAGACTGGACACTCATCGCCAACGATCGCGCCACTGGCGGTCTCTTCAATTTCGACATGCGCGCTGCCCAAGGTGTTCCTGTGCCGATTAGAACGACACCAAACCACACTTCCCACGAGGCCGACGGAATGCAGTTACCTCCCAAATACGACGGCAGGGTTCTTCTAGTCGCGGAGCAAGGCGTTGGCGCCTCGGTTTTCCGGGATTTGAAGGGGGAGTGGAAAGAGGCGGAATTCATGGGCGTGGTCCCTTATAATGATACGGCAAGTAATGTGACCAAGGTGCTGCAAATGGGAAACTCGATTTACATGAATATTGAGGTCTTTACGGATAATGGCGTCATGGGTCCGGGGCTGGCGGGGAATCGGAGTGAGTTTATGTATGTCGATGTCACGGAAAAGGTTGAAGCTCTGTTAAAGAGGTGACTGTGCTTAAAAGTATGGAAAAGAGGGGCTTGTAACACTATATGTTCGTTTATTGGGCTGCAGTAATATAGGAGTATTTAGCGGAGACCTTGTCGGCGTATTATTTACTCATACTCTGACAAAATTATTATTTACATTGAAACGTGAACTAACACCTACAAGCCAATGTTAATTTCCGGCTCGATTGAATCTTCTATCCCAATTTTATTCCCTATGTAAACGCACACAATAGACAATTGAGGGTAATGTCTGGAAAATTGCCCTCTAAATATCTTCAGCCTAGCGTGCCTATATTAGGCTTAGCGCGCTCGTCCGATCTCGAATCTCTCTACTCATGTATCAACCAGCTCTTTTCTGCCATCACTCCATCTCTTGTCCGCGTGACAACGAAGCGCTCCATGCAACATGGGGATATTGCGTAATGTGTCCCATCGCAATCCCTTCTACACGCCCTCGAGGCCGCTACCGCGCAATCTCGTCTATCAATGCACATTCTCGCATCGGCGTGTGCCTGCCGTCGCCACTCGAGCATCAACCGACTGGTAAGACTGTAGGACGAAAAGTGTTTTTAAAAAGGTTACTAATAACGCTAAAAGGACGAGCGTTCGAGGCCGAGAGTTGTATATACAGAAACGTATGGAAGAGGCTTACAGCGCCGTTATGCCACGTCTTGCCAAATGGGTAGGCGACGAGGGTAGGAAAACGGCACACGTCGAACTAGTCTTGGACCAGAAACCCCAATCTGAGGAGGCCAGCGAGGAACGCTTGCGCCAAATCCTTGAGAATTTGACAAAACTTATGTGGAAAGAGAGGGAAACGGAGATTGCGTATCGACGCAACTACACTCTACTGCCCACGAAGGTCGAAAACCGCTTCAAAACGCACTTTCCCAAGTCCAAGCGTCTAGGCAAACGTTGCCGGAATTATACGCATCTTTATGCTGTTCTGATGGTGCAGGTTCCCTTGAATTGGTGTATGAAGTTTCTGGATGCAAGGCATAGTGGCGACTACAGTATGGATGATTTTAGAGATGAGATACGCAGCCTATCGGAAAAGAGGTCCAAACCATTCGACATCATGGTCAACGAGGCTATCGAAGGCAACTTGGCGCTACACTGTAAACTTATGACTGCTTCAGAAGTCGGTGCTTTGCAAGACTTGCTGAAGCTTGTCCAAGATGAAAACGACGTGGACAAATTTGCCGCAGGCTTGGAACGCTTCTTCGAAATCCTGAATCTGCCCGAGGCCGAAACAGCCAAAAAGATTTATCGTGACCCGGCCCCAATCACAAACACACCAAGGGACACACAACCTTCCCAAGAGGACTCTTCTACGGAGCTTCAAAAGGTCGAGAAGGAAAATGAGGAAGTAGAGTCGGACGAGTTGGACGAGTTGGACCCTTGGGTTAGAGATATGATGACTGGCAGCTCTGATAGCGGGCCCGATCTCTTCCCTTGGTCAGGACCGAGCGACCAAATCCCCACATCCGAATCCGTAGAACCAACCACAATTCTCGAAACAGATCTATCAACACCCCCGCCCACACTCCAACCCCAAGAAGCAGTCCAGGAGAGCCCTCGGAGCCCTCAGAAGACATAATATAAACAGGATAAGAGTGCGAAGCTGGAGCTTGTGGAGGGGAAGGAGATGGATTGGGTGAGATGGCCATGAGCAGAAGTGGTGTACATGGTGTATAAAAAGTCCGAGCTTTCAAGTAGCCACGAGTTTTGTATTTATAGACCCTGCATATTTATCTATCGACATATGTATACACCAGCAGATATAAAGAAGAAGAAAAAGGAAACGAACAAAGTTTACCACCCCTCTCCCACACCACACCCACCCCTAGTGCAAAAACTCCTTAAAAAAGCCCACAGCGCTATTCTTCGCCCTCTCCAAGCCAGCCACCTGTGCCTTATCATTCTGGTCACCCCTGCCAGCGAACCCGTGTTGCAGGCCCGGGAAGTAAACATACTCATACGGCACACCGAGGGTCGGAATGACTGTATTCGCGTGGGCTTTCAGGTCGGGGGTGAAGGAGAAGTCGTGCTCGGGGGCCAGGATCTGGGTAGGCACCTTGAGAGCGTCAAGCTCGGCGGGCTCGACGATGGAGGGGTGTACGCCTGAGACGGCGTCGACGATACTGGGGTCGGAGCCGAGCTTGAAAACAGCCCAGCCGCCGTAGCAGTAGCCGATTGCGCCCTGTTTGGTGGTCAGCGTGTGGGATGGAAGGGGGATAGGGAACAAGGGCGTACGGTCTTGGAGTACTCCGCTTTGAGAGCCTTAGCGGCGGCTAGGATCTGGGGATAGCGAATTTCCTTGTTGTGCCTCCCGATGAACCCCATAAGGTCGAACTTTTCGCGTAGTTCGGGATTGACCATGGTTTCCTCTGTCACGATTTCGCCGTCGAAGCTGTATTTATCGCGGAAACCAAAACATTAGCCTTGATCCTTTCTGAGGACAAACTCCCCATAAACTCCCATTGTTTCTCTAATACACGCGCCTACCGAAAGAAATATACTGGGTTTACTCACAAATCTGGGATATACACCGTAGCCCCCGCCTCCTCAGCGAAATGATCCGCCAACAACCTCAAATTGTTAAATGTCCAGCCGAAAATATCGTGCACGAGGAGGATGGCTACATCCTTATTGTTGCCAGTGACGTAGGCTTTAGTGCCCGCGAGTGTGCTTTCCGTGCCAGTAGGCGTGCCGTTCCAGCGGAAGCCGGATTTGCAGCAATCGGAGACCATATTTGCCGGAAAGTGAGGTTTATTTCCCAAGCCGACGGAGCTTTGCGAGGAAGAGGTCAAGATACAATACGATAGATAGTCTGATAAATTGCAGCCGGGTTTGAATGTCGAAGAAGAAGACGATATGATACCATACCTTTATACCCCGGGAAGTGGGGTGGGGTAGATAATCACGAAACTACAAGGGTGGAGCATGAACGGGTTGCCCCCTCCCCCTGTCGCCCTTAGCGTCTTGGCCGAAAAGACGGCCGATTTCTCAACTCTCTGAGAGTCAATTTTGACGGTTTTTGATGGTTTTGAGTTCGATTTTGAAGTTGATAGTAGGAAGGATAGTCAAATTGATCAATAGACTACTCTAAATAGGCCTTTTGGCGCGGATTAATGGTTGTTCCGGAGGTCTTGGCGCACATAAGTGCCTCAGAATTGACTAAAACGCTGCCCGATTCTAGAAAGACGGCATATTTCCCACAACTACCACTTAGTATGGCCTCCTTTGGCGTCAATTACTGCCT
>MU006781.1:307566-319333 GCA_010093635.1 Massarina eburnea CBS 473.64
CTCTCAGAGAGTTGAGAAATCGGCCGTCTTTTCGGCCAAGACGCTAAGGGCGACAGGGGGAGGGGGCAACCCGTTCATGCTCCACCCTTGTATACGGGACCCCTGACCCCCCCGACCTCGGGATCCCGACATCATCTCGCTTTAATCGGACTTTAGGCCTAAGCGCGAGCTCTTAAATCCAGACACGAGCCTAATGCACCCACCCGGGGAGCGCCTCTCATTGGCGATCTTGCATACACTTCACTGTTTCGTACCGTAGGGATACCTACCACTACCCTCCGATACAGTGTGGATGATGACATATCGCTGGGCAGTTGATTGATAATTCTGTTCCGAGAGGGCCGGGGTGGGTATATCACCACCAACACCACACAGCACATGAATACACCGTTCAGTGAGGCGTGAGGCCGCCAGTGCTTACTGCAGAAGTGAAACTTGGAGTGGAATTGCGCATTCTGGACTAGTTTACGATATCAGAATCGCGGGTCTGGTCAGCGTCATCTACCCAACACCGTCGCCCCTCTTCTTAATCAACCGATTAACAACCCTCATAACATTTTCCTCCTCGACATCCATCGGCTTCCAAATCTCCCTAACCTCCTGCCATGCCCTCAACACCCTTTCCCCATCCGCACACTTCCCAAACGCCCTCAACGCCTTCACCACGGCCATACTAGACACCCACGTGCGGTCCAGGCCATTCCTGACGGCAGTCAGGTATTCCTGCCACGACTGTTCCATTCTCGACCTCGTCCAGCTGGAATAGCGTAGACCGCCATAGGTGTAGAAGCCGTCGAAGATGACGATGAAGATGGAGCCCTCGACGGGCACGCCGGCGTGGCCCATGTCGCGCAGGAGGCTGCTGACACGGTCGATGTCGCCTGTTACGCGGGCGAAGTGGCGGATAAGGAGGCTGTACGTGTGGGAATTGGGGGCGATGGGCGCCATCTCCTGAAGTTCTTTGAGTTCTTCCGTGTCGCCGGCTTGATTGAGCATGCGCGCCTTGTGGGTAAAGTAGAGGCCGATTCGGCGTTGGCCGCGCCAGACGAGGTTGTTGTAGGGTAGCTTTTTGGGGACGATGTTCGATTTCTTGTCGTTGAGGCGTTTCATGCGATCGAAGACTTGTTCTGCGGCTGCGGGTTCGCCGGCGCGGAGTAGGGCTGCGATGACGGAGTTCATAACCACGGTGTCGACGATGTCGCCGGCTTCGACCAGATTGCTGTAAGCTTGGCGGACGGCGGGGCCGTTTTGCTGAACGCCGTAGTAGTAGATGAGGGAGACGCGGAAGTGGCGGTGGAATTTCAGTTTGCGGGCGACCATCTCCCGCAGGAAGGTTTCGGCGAGGGTGTATTTTCCGGCTTTGACGGCGATGTCGAAGAGCACGTTCATGGTCACGATGCCTCCTTTGACGCCGGCGCTCTTTTCCATGTCGCGCCAGAGGTAGAGTGCGGATTGCACTTCTTCGGCGGTGACGGTGCCCATGAAGCGGCCAGCGAGATAGATGGCGGTGGTCCATTCCGAGCGCACGATGTGGATGTCTGCGTTCTTCATGTCGTCGAGGAGGGAAAGGAAGCGCTGCATGGCGACACGGGTGGGGCGCTGGAGGATAGACATATGGTGGAGCAGTTTGCGGACGGTCATGATGTGGAGATAGGCGACTCCCGGGGCGGAAAGCTGCTTGTACGTGTCAAAGACGTCGCTATGCGCTGTTTCCTCGTCCTTGAGCAGTTCTTCGAGTTTCTCGACCACGCTTTTGTCTTCGGGGGCCTTGAAGGGCCAGGGCTCGTGGTCGTCTCCTACGTTCCATACCAGCTGCCCATTGTCTTCTTCCTGCCTTTCCGCCTGTTCGGTCTCGGGGTCAATGCCGTAGTAGTCTACCAGGGCCTTCAACTCCTCGTCTGCAAACTGCTGCACCCGCTTGATGGGCCGGTTGGTCGGCTGGGTCGGCCGGGTCGACTTATACTCCCTCCGCTCATTGCTGGGCCAGACATTCTTGCGGCGGGCCTTGTGGTATGTGGCCGCAAAGGGGATGAAAACCCCCTCCGTCGCCTTTTCGGACCGCCCGACTCGAGGCGGCCGGGCTACCGCGCTCTTGCTGAAGGTGCGACACGGACGCTCTTTCCTATACAGGACGGGGCATAGAAAAGCGCGAAGTGGGCGGGGGTGGGGGTGGGACGGCGTCGAGACTGCGGAGGTCCGGTCGAGGGTGCGGAGGAGGGACATGGGAGGGTGAGCATGGTGTCAGCGGCGACCGTTCCGAGCGTCGAACATATGCGCGCAAGGCTCAGGGGGCTCAGAAGGAAGCCGACGGCATTGATGGCGATAGAGAGGGCGGCGTGGACTGTCAATTGAGACTCGAGAGGCCGTGGTTGCGCTGCCAAAACTTTCTTGCTACTAGGTAGGTCTCGGCAAATCCCGCCCGCAGTCTTCTCCGCAACCTCTGAATTTCGTCGTCACCCATCCCGCACTAGATATCACATCACGTCCCGCGCCAATTGACTCCGATGCACGTGAGATAGTAGAACAAGACTGGAGAGTAAAAGTGCCATCTGTCGCCCGCCATGGGCCGCTACGATTTCCGCGCCATTCGCGTCCGCCAGACCGCAAAAGCCCTCATGGACGCAAAACGCATACCCGAACTGCCGCAATGGTACGACATCGTGGGCGACATCCCTCCCAGCGAGACCCTCGCGCGGCCCCTCCAGCGTGCGCCGCATCCAAGGCGGGGAAAGAAGCCCAGCAAGATGTTCCAGCCGCTGCCCATACGCTACGAGGAGGACGGGCTGCGATCGGACTTCTTTGGCGACCATCCGTGGGAGCTGGCGCGCCCGAGGATTATCGTAGAAGACAGTGGGAATGACGCAAAGGGGTACGACTGGAGCAAGATTGTGCAGCCGGGCAAGCAGCTGGATGGCGAGAGGTAGGTCCCTTGCACGCTTCACGCTTCACACTTCACCGACGACATTTGCTGACGAGCCCAGCGTCATCCAGCGCCAGATGTGGCTCATGAAGCACCGCGCCCTCTCCAAGCCCGGCGCCTACGACATCGCCCGCCGCGAATTCTACAAGCACCGCCACCTCGAGGACCTGCGGCGCCGCGTCGCCAAAGAAGAAGCACTGCACTATGGCGCCTACTTCGGCAAGGGTCCCTTGGAAATCGGCATGGAGCTCGAGGACCGCAGCTGGGAGAACTGGAAGAGGTGGGCGGCCAAGCAGATTGACGACGAGGATGCGATGCGCGCCCAGATGTTCTCGGGCCAGACGGACACGGATGCGGCAGATCCGCTTGAGGGGGGCGAGCTGGAGGCCGCTGCCGATGAGTTTGTTTCCCAGGGTGTGGTGCCGCAGACCAAAGAGGGCCAGGCGGCGCTGGGGGGTGCGATTGCGCATCCGTGAGGGCAGACGGCCTGTGAATTGTATTGATAGTGTGCTTTTGTGTACAGAACAAATATACATGCTGAAGAAACCTTGCTCAGAAGCCTTGCTAAGAAACCTGGCTATCAATATGAACGCATTCCCTCAACCCTAAACCGATACTCCCAATCAAGCGTCGCTGCCACTCGCACCCGATACTGTTGAACCTCATCATTATCTGCTACACTTCCCCCATATCGCTCCACCCATAATCGAGAACGTAGGGAATCATTCCATCGCTCAGTTAATGTCCCATCTGCCAGTCTCCCTCGAATGAAATTCCACAAGGATTCATTCCTTAACCGCAGCGTGATCGCATAATCGACTATCTTGTGTACCGTGACTCCACGGTCTTGGCCGTGTGGCATGGATTGGAGGAGAAACGTAAGGAAAGACCAGCCCGAGGTATCCGATGGGTTGCGTAGACACCAGTCCCCGACCATGGCAACCGCATTCGTCAAAAGCTTGGGAAAGTCACTGCGAAATTCATTCTTGACTTGGTCGACGAGTCGCCGTGCATATCCGAAAGCGTAATAGTTCCTTGGATGCCTCTCGCTGCTCTTACATACTATGCCGAGTTCCTGGAGCACGAAATCGACAAGGTCGTTGAGCCGTCTAGGGACGCAGTACTTGCTTACGAGCCAGTAGCGGTGGTTCCAGAGCGTTGGCGATTTCGACTGTCGGTGCAAAGGCGACGTCAAGATGGAGTTTAGAAACTGGACTTCGTGGTCTATAACTTTGTCGGCGAACATTAACTTCATGCGATTTTCCAGGCACCGTTTGCGGTAGTTGGCGGCCGTGAGGTGCTCGGGGTCGAAGAGTAGCATGATCCGGGTGGACTGGAGCTTTGTCTGCATATCCTTGGTTAAACCCCCATCCTCAAGGGATACGGGAGCACAACTTACAGTCCAGACATACCCTGTGTCGAAGAACCGCGATCGTGCGTCCAGAAAAGCCAGCCTGAGGACCTTCTTTGGGATCCCGATGTGGATGCCTTGTTGCATGGAGAATCCGTCTGTAGGATCGAAGCCCGAGGGCAGGATTTCAATCTCAACAACTTCATCTTGGTGTGCAGTGAAGAAGGCGTCGAGGTGGTCGTAGGCCTGGTAGGGCTGAAGGTCCTCTTGAGTGGGAAAAATCGACGTCATCCCGGCAGCATTCTAAAGGCCTCACATGCGGAGTCTATGTCCCATCCATACGAAAGTACAAGTCTCGCCGACGTTTGGAGGGGAAAGTGTAGACGATGCGTGCACAGGCCACCAAACATCGGAACTGAATTTATGACATAACGCCGCTCAAGTCGAGTTGACACGACACCCTCCAACGATGCGCTGAGCCAACCTCTCTCAACCCGCTCTTCTCACGTTCCCGCCGCCGCCATGCCTTCGCTGCTGCTGGTTATGTTCATGCTGCAGCTCTCGTTGCACATTATCAACACTGTGGGCGCAAACACGATCGATGAGCTAGTACGCCCCGCGCTTTCCCGCTGTCCACACTCCCGGTGCAGACAGATGTTTTCTGGGGACAAAGCTGATTGGTGTGTAGCTATGGATGATGTACAACAAACTGCCCACTCCGACATCGTCCTCGGCCCAGAAAGCGCAGGTTCTAAAGAAGGAGATCGTGCGCCTGAAGCGTGAACTGGCCAAAACCTCTCCGCAGCAAGAATTCGCGAAATGGGGGAAGTTGGACAGGAAGCACAACCAAGCTGTTGCCGACTTCAACAAGCTGGGTACGCATTTCTCTCTTCTGTCTTCTTTCATACCATAAACACTCGCCCGAGTTCGTCTCCCCCAACTGCTGACTGGGGTGTGATATCTAGACGCCTCCCTCCAGACCCGGCGCAAAACCTTCACGTCCACAATCTCGACGCTCCGCTGGCTCGGCACACAGGGCCTGCGCTTCGTCCTACAATTCTGGTTCTCCAAAACGCCCATGTTCTGGATGCCGGCGGACTGGGTCCCGTACTATGTGGAGTGGATACTGAGTTTCCCGCGCGCGCCGCTGGGCAGCGTAAGTATCAATGTGTGGGGGATCGCATGTGCGAGCATTATTTCCCTGGCCGGCGAGGCACTGACGGCGGTTTGGGTGTTGGCGACGAAGAGGCCGGTGCCGGTGGGTGGGAAAGGGAAGGGCGAACCTATGGCGTTCAAGGCGGACCAGAAGGCCCCAGGGAAAGCCGGAGAGAAAAAGGAATTGTAATAACTGGCATTGCAGCGTTCAGACGGCGTACATGGCATAGTAGCATTGATACCACCAAGTGCGCGAACATACTACACGACACATATAATCTTCACTTATCCGGCCTCATGAGTCTGGACTCGGAACGAAAATGCGAAAATTGTAAAATTGTAAAATCATGTAGATTAGGTGGTATGTCTCCCAACAATTAGACGCAGCACCGTCGTGGGTTTGACCCTCTGGCACAGCAACACGAGTGGGATGGACCTTGGCAGGTCGACTTGGGCTTCCTATAGGCACAACAATTTGAACTCGTGACCGTGGAGAAATCTGGGTCGCCGAGTCTTCGAAAGGGCCATGCTATGTACAGAAGGAAAATCTACAGGAAGAAAAAAGTTACACCGCGCACTACGCACTACGCATACGTTTGGATGGCAACTACAGCTGACATATCGCTAGTTGTTGTGTTCCGTTGGAGATGGTGGCAATGCGGTGTGTGATGGGTGGATGAGTGTTGGAGAAAGAGCGAAGGAAAAGTTGACGAGATTTACGTGCCAAGGGTTTTCGGGCCGGGATCCACCGGTCAGTCACGTGCACACCTCTTCACTTCACCCACGTGAACATTCAATGTTGAAGTATTCATCTCACCCTATGCTAGATAGACAAGTACCTCTATGTAGTAATACCTCCTATTTCTGGCAGACTTTCTGCCCCTCACCCAGCCATCGTATTTCCACAATGCCATCTGCACGGACTCTCGCGCCCAGCTAGCTGCCGTGTAACGAAGGTTTCCCCAAATAAAAAAGTTTCAGCCCTTCAGCCTCGTTTGTCCCACATCGCAAACTGTTCCCCCGTTAAATATGCATTCCGTCGGCCTCAGCTCCACCCGTGTTCCCTGACCCGCTCGGACGAACTTGTTGGGCGCACCACAGACCTCGGGAAGGGGCGAGGAAAGCATGGCTTTCTACGCGCGAATGACTAGAGTGTTCGCCACCGCGAGTTTCCGGCGCGGAGTCACGTTTCAGCCGGGTCGTTTGGCGTTTGTGTATCGCTCGCCATGGGGTCACGACAGAATACCTAAGCTGTCTGGGTATGTGCAAGGGAGGAGGAGCTATCATGGGGGTGGCGGATCGGGTAATGGGGGGACGAGTTGGTATGTCATGTGACGGCTTCATTCACTTCAAATTGACATCCAAATGATAGTGGAGGTATGAGCTGGGTTCGCTAACGCGACACGAATGGCTAGGGACGGACTAGTCTACTCGATCATAGCGAATATACGCGGCGAGTACGATTACGGAGCAGAGTGTTTCTACAGCGCTGCTCTAGACGACGACGACTCCTTCTCTCCCAGCACCCCATCACACCGCCGCGACATCCGCCTCCTCCTGCCCCTTAACCTGGACCGCACCTTCCTTGCCTTGACATCCCGCGACATCGCCCTCCGTCTCAAATACCTCTGCGCCCACGAAGCCCACACCCCCGACTACGCCGCCATCCTGTCCCTCACGGAACTGCTAGCCAGACTCGGCGCCCTGGAGACAGACAACCCGCTACTCACGCTTGAAGAGTATAAGGAGATCTGGCTCGTTGTTAAGGCGGGTTTGAAGGCTGCTGGCGAGATGGAATTACAGGTCATCTCTATCTGGGAGGAGGATGAGTTGAGGGGCTTGCAGTGGAATGCTGAGGGTGTGTGGGGCACGGCGGTTTTGAATGCAGCGGTGAGAAAGCTGTCTGGGGAAAAGGTGGAGGGGGATGAAGAGGGGGGTGCGGTAAGGAGAACGACGTTTAGGGGCGATTTGAGGAGCTTGGCATATAAGATTTGCGGGCTTTTGCTGGACAATAAGGATATCTTTCCCAAGGGGGAGAAGTGGTTTGGGGAGGAGCAGGAAGTGTGCATTATGGAGGCTGTTGTGAGGGTTTTGAAGGAGGCTGGACGGAGAGGTGATTTTTGATTCCCCTGGTGCTGAAGTTTGGGTTATTGAAGCGTTCAGGAATAGTTTTGGGATTTATGTAGCGTGCTTGTCTATATCATATATTACCCCGGACTCCCTTCTTCCAGTGCCCGTAACACATAAAAAAGGAATACCTATGTGAACACGTTTCACGGTCTTATGAAGATAAGAGTAGGGCCGAAGTATCCAGGGCACGATTCAGCCCTGGAGAAACCATAAATGAAAACGAAGCTATACCTCGTTTGGTAAGCGCGCGGCAAGTAGCGGCATATGTTGCACCTTCCCAAGACGCGACACTCCGCGTTCTTGCTTTTGCTTAACCCTCCCATAACCTTATTTTGACTACCATGCTGTCCTGTGGTACAACACCATCGCGATCGGATCTCAATGCTTAGTAAAAGGATATGGTGGGGTATCTACAGCTTCGCCAGCTCCCGCGGCGGCCTCATCCACTGCTGCACCTCCGGGCACCTCTCATAGTCCTCTGGAAAGAACCGCGGACCCAGCAGCTTCTTCTGCACCTTTCCCGTGGCAGTCTTGGGCAGCTCTCCATCCACGATCCGAAGCAGAGTGGGGATCTTATATCCTGCGAGTCTGCTCCTCAAATCTCGGCGGAGATCATCGATGGTCAGGATGACCTCGCTGTTGCCATTCGTTTCGAGAAAGGCATCTGTCAGCTCCTCTTCCTGTAACGATAGGAGCGCCGCCACCCGCTGGCCAAACTCTTCGTCAGCTACACCGACCACCATGGCTTCGGCAATGTATGGCAGAGACAGCAGTTCCCGTTCAATGTCGAGTGCGGAGATCTTGTACCCACCCGACTTGATGATGTCCAACGACGCTCTGCCGACGATAAAGTAGTATTTACCTTCTCGTCGCGCAATGTCACCGGTGCGAAAATAACCGTCTTCGTCATGCGCACGCGCCGTGGCTTCTGGGTCGTACAGGTACTTGGAGAACATGTGCTACATGGCGATCAGTAACGAGTGGTTCCATCGTACTGGCACTGCTCACCGGACTCTTGACAAGCACCTCTCCCTCGTCGCCGTCAGCGAGCTTAACGTCAACCCCGCTCACGATTTCTCCAACCGAACCCTCGGGTACCTTTTTGTCGTCCAGTCGGACTTTGAAGATTGCGCCGAACTCTGTGGCGCCGTACCGCTGCACGATTCGCTTCTTCATGAGCGTCGTCCAAAAGTCGTTGAGTGGCTCCGGCAGCGCCGAGGTGCCACAGAGGCAAGCCCGGAACTGCCTCGCCCCCGCTATATATGCTGCCAGCTCTCTGGGAGCCAATTTCACAAGATTGCGGTGGTAATGTCGTCTCATTCGCATATAGATGGTAGGGACCCCCGAGAAGAAAGTCAGGCGTCGCCGAGCGTTGATTGCGCCCTCTCTCCACCGTTCCCACGTCCACGCCTCATCGAAGCCTCCGCTGCGGAACTCCACAGTACTGCCTGAGATTAGAAAAGGAAAGAAGTTGATGCCGACGCCAGTAGCATGATGCACCGGCAACACGTGCAGCATGGCATCGTCCTCGGTGAGCCGATAATGGTCCGCCACAGAAAGCGCGCAGTCGAAAACGAAGGAACGCCTCATCACGGCACCCTTTGGCGGCCCCGTGGTCCCGGAGGTGAATATGACCACACCCGGACTGTTATCTTCCAACGCACGATCCGACGAGATGAGAATGTCGGTGGGGCTCAGCGTAGGGGTGGCGGTGCAAGGTCCAATGGCTACGCCTCGAAAGTGTTCGTTGGAGGTAGACGAGATGCGCTCCTCTAGCCTGCAACACATCTCCAAGTCATACGAGCTGACAAGCACTAGCACCGCTCGCGACCTCTCCACGAAGTAAACTGCTTCCTCTACAGGAAGCGCAGGCGTTATCGGCACTGCTGCAGCCCCAAGCGCCAGAATGGCGAGCATCGCTATCGTGTCTAAGAGTCGGGGATTGGAGTCAGTCTATATTTCACAATCGACACGAACCCCAGTTCTTACACTCATATCCTCCGGCTGCCACAATGGCCATGTAAACTTCATCTCTTCGACCTAAAGCCTCAACCGTTCCCGGGTCCAACGTGTTCAGGACGGTTTCGCGTAGGGCCAGCACGTCGGAAAGTAGGTCCAGGTGCGTCCGCTGTTGGTTCGACCGGACATCGTCAATGGCGATGTGCGGAGGCTGGCGGCTCGCGAAACGTAGCAGACGACTGAAGAGGGGCTATCGCGCATTAATCCACATTCAAAAGGTATTTGTGGGCTCAAGGTGTTTGATAGCGGATCATCCCTACCGTGTTCGGAAGTACATGGTACCCCGCATGCTTCCTGACCATGTACGTGCGGTCTTCCATCCTACGTCGATGCACACAGGATGCGAGCATCAATCGACTCGCCTCATTTTCTACCTCCTCCCCGATGCCTATCTATACCTAGACGTTCGGTGTAGCGAGTCACTCGGCGAGTGTCATACGTGGTGCCGGTGAATGTCGGTATCTTTGTCGATCGGGGTGTTATGCCCCGCATTCAAGGCTCGGGCTTGGGCTTTCATCTACAGCACAAACACTGACCAAAAATATGCAGGCGGCCATGATATCCAGAAGAGCTGGGCACTTACCAAACTCTGAATATACTTTCTGAACCCTCCCCCCGCGGACGTACCTGCGCGAGATCTCAACACACCTTGGCGCATGATCGGCGAACTGCCCTGTATGTGACTATCGATTTACATGGTTGTTGACAATAATCCGAATCGATGCAACAAGCGCGATATCCTCGATGGTCGGTTCGCCGTATCCTCGCCTTTATCGCCAATGCGCAGTCTGGATCCAAATCCAAATCAGTAATTCCGCCGGCCGGAAGCGTGCATGCTTGAAATTAGCGGGATCTTTGCCCGGCTGCCTGCATATCTTGTGGTACAATACAACGCCCTGCTCCTTTATTCTTCGAATTGGGTACATGCCCTCCAACATGTTGGCGTGGGCCTTAGACCTCATCCCGACGAATCGTTTCTCGCTAGAGTGTGACATGCGGTTCAGCTGCGATGGAAGCTGCCTTGCTTCCCGTAGCTCGTTCATCTCCGAACGGTGAATCTGCTGCACTGCGCCTGACCGCAGGATCTGGTGTGGCCAGTTGTGGCACGGGTTGAAACAGCGCGTCCTCGGCAGCAAAAGAGTGTCGAAGCGCAATAAGAGACCTTGCTATCGAAGGATCGAAATCCCTACTAAGGCGAATCGGTGAAGATGCCAGAGGGCTGCGGCACAGCATCGTCACATCTCACATACATACATACGTCTCTGATCGCATGCCTCGTTTGTGGAACCACGCGGCCATCTCAAATCACATGAGCGTGATCTGCCTGCGAGCGTTCTTGACATGCAGCTTCGCTTGCTACGTGTCGCCTGCGTGGCAAACGAGGAACCGATTATTATCCGCGCTTCTCACCAATTTCGCGACACCACAGTGCGCTACGTCATGGCATGGGCTGTGACTTCTGGAGCATCTTGCCCCAGCAAACCCACCATCCTGGGCTGTGGATTCCATGTTCTCTCTCACGTACGAAGTAGTTCTACAGTCCGCCTCCAACGTGGTCCGAGGCACCATGTACAAGGAGGCCGGCCAGCGACTGTTGTGTACCTTCACATTACCGCCCATTGAAAAGCGGGGCAGTCTAGAATATCTAGTGGCGGGTGTCTGTCAGCGTGTAAGTACCCCTACGTTTCATAATAATAAATACCAATAGGCAGCTAGCATGCACGAAATGATGGAGGTGGGCGCAAGTGATCGCTGGGGTTGACTGAATCGAGGGACGGGAAAGCAAACAGCGTAAGCTCGTAATCCACCTAATCCACAGAACACGTCTATATCAGGACTCAGCATCCATACCTATCACCTTGATCGTGGTGCCACTCGAGTACAAGGGTGGAGCATGAACGGGTTGCCCCCTCCCCCTGTCGCCCTTAGCGTCTTGGCCGAAAAGACGGCCGATTTCTCAACTCTCTGAGAGTCAATTTTGACGGTTTTTGATGGTTTTGAGTTCGATTTTGAAGTTGATAGTAGGAAGGATAGTCAAATTGATCAATAGACTACTCTAAATAGGCCTTTTGGCGCGGATTAATGGTTGTTCCGGAGGTCTTGGCGCACATAAGTGCCTCAGAATTGACTAAAACGCTGCCCGATTCTAGAAAGACGGCATATTTCCCACAACTACCACTTAGTATGGCCTC
>MU006781.1:320378-368867 GCA_010093635.1 Massarina eburnea CBS 473.64
CAACAAGCTTGTACAATAACTAAACGTGTACAGAGGCAGTGAGGGTACAGAGAGTGTTAAGAAATCACGCGTCTTCTTGGAATCACAACAATCCTACGTCAGCACGGCCGGATCAACAGTTGATCCGAGCTAAAACGCCCATTTCTACGCGTCTATTGATCAATTTGACTATCCTTCCTACTATCAACTTCAAAAATCAGCAGAATTGAGCTCGAAATCGTACAGAAATCGTCAAAATTGACTCTCAGAGAGTTGAGAAATCGGCCGTCTTTTCGGCCAAGACGCTAAGGGCGACAGGGGGAGGGGGCAACCCGTTCATGCTCCACCCTTGTACTCGGAACAGATTCTCGTAACGACATTCCATAACTCCCTTAAAACCGCTGCCCCCACGCTATCAGAACCCACTCCGTCGGTCTTGAGGACATGTTTCCACCTCTATGCCCTTTACACACTTGACAATTTCGCCTCCACCTTTACCCTCACCAACGCCATATCCCCTTCACAACTCCTTGAGCTGCAAGA
This sequence comes from Massarina eburnea CBS 473.64, assembly GCA_010093635.1. Classification (NCBI taxonomy): domain Eukaryota; kingdom Fungi; phylum Ascomycota; class Dothideomycetes; order Pleosporales; family Massarinaceae; genus Massarina; species Massarina eburnea. Next base: position 320,901 of record MU006781.1, read on the forward strand.
TCTCATCTTGAACCTCATGGCTGAGTTACGACCCCATGCGGTCAAGTTAGTAGATGCGTGGAGTATTCCTGATTGGCTGCTCAACAGCGCACTGGGTAGGAGTGACGGTAAGGTTTATGAGGAGTTATTTGATATGGCGCATCGACGGAATCCGTTGAATAGAACGGTGTTTAATGTGGACTGGAGGAGTGACGAGATTGTGTTAGGGAGCAAAAATGGGGCGAGGAATCTGCTGGCGAAGTTGTAGCTTGGCGAAGAGGGTTGTTGAAGAATGGAACGCCGGGGCTGAGTATATCAGGGTCTTGGGAGCTAGTACAATATATGGGGCATGAAGACGCTTGTGAGGTGAACTAAACCCTATGTAGGAGTGGAAATTAGAGGGATTCGAGCTTCTTTTACGTGCCATTGGGATATGTCTCGATTCACCTTCAGATCATCGAGGAAAGAGTTATAGCCCGGGATTGTATATGCACTTCCTCGACGCCTCATAATCACCTGCGTTAGTGTTTGTCTTGCCATAGGTTCGGACAATAAGCACTTCCTTTCTTGACTCTACCACCCGGAGCTAGCTAAGACGCAACTCCGTACCATCATCCTAGAGACGCTTCTGACTCGTACAGGCCAAATGGCATCACACATGCGCGCGTAGTATTTCCGTGTTAGTCGTCTCTGAGTCCGATAGCCGCAAACGGAGCATGCCCTTGCTGGGTCCAGATCTTACACCCTTTTCCCGAGGACGTGTACCGAAACCACATCGCCAACCCCATCGGCGGTGCCGTCGGCTCTTGCCGCAGGCCGAAAGCCTGGAACTTTTCTACTGCCATTCACATGTCCACATGAAGCAGATTCACTTTTCGTTATCAATGTCCTCCGTCACGCCATTCAGTCCATACACACCCATGGCCTACTTCATAACATGGGACAGTTGTCTTATCTGGATGGGTATTATCACGTGCGACTGCCCAGGATACTGTTTTGATAACTTTGGAGCTTCCAATATCATTTCGTAGGTGAGTTCAACTGAGGTTAGAGAAGTATGATCAAAGCCCAGTGTCTACAAGACGTCACTAAAGGCACGTCTTATTAAGGTTGAATTACAATCAAAATTACATACACTCCAGTTGTCCATCATTTATAGATTATCAAGTAGCAAACATCAGCAATATCATAATTCTCAAACCCTCCACCCATCCAATAATGCACTCCCCAGCCCAACCCTACTCATAACGTCCACCGTCCCATCCTGAAACGGCAAATGATCAGGCTCGCAAATTTTTCCCTCAGGCGGCAATGTGCCATCCTCAAAGTACTTCGCAAAGTAGCCAAACGTACACCTCGACATCGTACTTCCACTCGTATGCCCCGCCGCATTCTGTACCAAGAGACCCGCACCCCCGAAATTGGCTCTCATTCTCTTTGCCGCGCTTAGTGGTGTCACTGGGTCAATCTTATTGCTGACGAACAGGATAGGCTGCGACGTATTCGCCGCGGAGGGCACACCAGTGAAGATCTGCGAGGGCGGACCGCGAATATCCAGTTTGCGACAGATTAGACGCAAAAAGGACCATGCCTCGCCGAAGTAGTGAGATTGATTGTACAAGTATTTGGCGTGGTCGACCCAGTCCTCATACTCATTGAGCAGAAACCTTCCATTCGCATCATTGCACATGATGAAAACCGGGGGCTCCATATCTTCTACTATCGGTAACTGCGCATCTGGGTCACAGCTCTCGGACCTGATACCAGTCCCTGTAGAGCTTGCAATGAGTTCTGCGTGCCCTGACTCTAGCGCAACGAGCCCTGAGGCGATGATGGGATAGTATATGTCGGGAGTATAAAGAGCGCCGAGGAGTGTTGCCTGCAAGATTTTGTATGTTAAGATGGAAGGGAAGTCTGAGAATCCCGGCGTAGCAACAGTAGCAGGATTTGTTTTGAGGTTGTCGACGACGGAGTGAAACCGCGCTTTAATAGCTTCAGGGGAAGGCTCCCACAACGCACAATTAACTGCGCCGGCATCGTAGCAGTATGGAAAAAATGTATCGAGCACTGCATCAACGTCTTCCATACTGTTTTGCAATTTCCCGGAGTAGTAATCTTCTGCATCGACAATGCCGTCGAGGATCATGCGGCCGATGCGGTTAGGGAAAAGGGATGCGAAAGTCGATCCAAGGATGGTGCCATACGAAACACCCCAATACCATAGCTGACTCTTTGAGGGATCTTCGCCTTTAGATTCGGCAAGAAGTTCTGTGTAGTGGCGCATGTCGTTGGCTACGGCGACGGTGTTCGCGTACTTGGCAGTAGAGTTGTCGGCAGAGTGGACTTTGCTGCACCATTCGCCGAAGGCGCCCGCTTTACCCCAACTCTCGATCAAACTGTTCTCATTGTGAACACTTGTTGGCAGGTTTAGCCCCTGCTCGTACAAGAGTTTGGTGTGGTGACGGCCGGTGAAGCAGGAGAGATCAGGACCAGAATTGTTCACACCGCGGGGATCGAAGCCAACATAGTTGTTTTGAGCCCCACCAGCGTTCTTGAGGCGATCAATGGCTATGAGCAACTCTCTAACGCCTGATATACCAGGACCTCCTGGGTTGATGAGGATGTCTTGGGCAGGGTTGGAATACGAGGTGTCAGAGGGCGGAGCAGTCCATTTGATGAAAGCGATGTCTGTAGTTCCGACTGCGGTATTGTTGTAGTCGAGAGGCACCGTCAAGAGCATGCATGTGAAATCGCCATAACATGGACTCCAAGAGAGACGAGGGGAAGGCTTTAGCTATTGAATAATTAGTGTGAACTGAATTGGAAAACGAGGGAATCGAAGTACCGTTGCAAAGATATCTCCGCTGTTAGACTTTCTTTTGCGCAACGGCATTGCGAATGTAGGGGAGACATATGCCAACGTTAAAAGTATCGTACTGATAAGGTACCGCATCTTTCTCGATTTCATGCAATGCCACTATGCAAAAATAATGAACCTGATTTGCAATGCCTCTTCTCCGCTGTGCCCACCTTCTCTTAAACATTACGCCAACATAGTTGTACAAGATCACACGTCACATGTAACCCTCCCCACTTTACGCCATACCTATAAACAACAAGCTTAGTGCCACAACCTCTTCTCGTCAAAGTAAGATTACGTGCAACTAAGATAGCCATTCGGGCCAGACACCGGAAGACCTATTCCTCTAGTGAGCTAACTTGAAGAAGCCACCTGTGTACCAGTATCTATGTGAATGGACACGAGGCACAATTTCGCGGTTAATTGATAGTAAACTGTCAAGTGACGCGAGCCATGACGGTGTAAAGATGGCCGCACGTGCGCCAAGGTCCATTCTGCACTCATTTCTTCCAATTAGGATATAGTCGTGTAGGACGAGATTTGCCTTATCTTCATACCTCTTGAATATTTCGCTAAAATACGATCAGTGAAGACGATGTTAGTTCAGATAATCGAACGGGTGCAATTTAGATGGTTAGACGATGATTGCTGTAAACCAGTCAGCGAAGAACATGGAAGAGGCATCTGGCACGAGGCGTGATGGTTGAATTGAGGAACCCGTGGAAAAAGGCGTTGTATAACTGTGAATTTTTCTAGTCGTATGACACACTCGTCTTCCCCACTTTTTGCAAAATCGTACTCACTGCTCCAAGGTAAATCCCAGTACCCGTTTGCGAACCTGGAGTCCACTTCGAACGATCGTAGAAATCGGAACCACGTTTCGAAGTTACACTTCCATTACGCAGAAGATGCGCATCGCTAATCGAATAGAGCTTTAGTAGAAATATGTAATACAGGATCATGCCTTCGTATCTTCGTACTAGCCTCAATGAGAGAGACCGCTTAACCTAGTCTTAATCTAGTGTGGTGTAAGGGGTTTATCTCGTGGCGTACGTAATTCAAACGTGTATGTGATTGTTTACATACAATAAGGCCGATGATGGAGTTTGTAGGAAGCAGGCCAAATCGGGCGCCTGGTCGGATAGTCGGTGGCCCAGCACACAACGTAACGACATCAAAGACCTGCGATGTCAGCAACCAGAAGACGAAGCCTTAAGATACAACACCATCTTTGGGTGAATAGTACTTTCCAGATTCGGAGGCCCACTGGGTATTGTGACAGATATTGCTCACCTATTCACCCACACAGTACAAAAGATCGGAAACCCTTCGAAGAACATATCATATCCATTACGAGACCAGCTCCTATCGTCTTAAGAATATAGAATACACATCATATCCTCCACTTTGGCTTATCCGGATTCGAATCGACATTCGTCTCGACGCCGCCAATACCACTCCCGGCCTCGGCACTGAACGGATCGATTTGCGCCATCAGATACGGATCCCGGTAATGGCCACTGAGTCTTAACTCTCTCTTCGCGTTTGAATCTCCGTTGTCTCCGCTTCCACCGTTACTCTCATCCCTCGATATTTCTCTCGTCAAGCTCTCCCTCGAGTTTCCACTCTCGCTCTTCATGCTCCCGTTTCTCTTTGTCCCGCTCTTTCCATTTTCGAGTTCGTATTCGTCGTCGAGGCGGCGGTGTTCGGTGACATGGACTTCGCGCGTAACAAAAATAGCAGTGAAGGATTTCTCGATATGCGGCCAGAAGACGGGCATGCTGGCGCACATGATGGCGAGGTTGATCTCGAGACAGGAGAGGATGAGGGTTATAGGCGCCCACCATGTGAAGTCGATATAGGGGAGGGTTGCGGCGCGGTTGAGAACGATGGAATACAGGCGCCAGATGGATGTCATGACCACACTAATAGATTGTCAGCACTGTTTAGAGCGTCGGGATGGAGATGGCGTACACGGCACCGATCATAAAGATGCCTGCTAATGAGAAGATGCTGTTTTTCCTCAGGTGTGGTCGCGTGAAAAGAACCATGGGCATAGTGAAGACCGAGATGTCGAAAACCATGTTCAATGCAGTGTGACTTTCGAATAGTGCAATGAACTCCTCTAGCTCGAAAAAGTTGAAGCCGAACCCATAACATTTAGCATTAGGAAACTCGGCCCGTCGCCACATAGCTTGGACTGGAAAGCCTTGGGGGGTTGTTAGCAGAGATTTGGGCGATACTATAGGGAGAGAAGCATCGTACAAGGAAACCAGGCAAGGAACCCGTAACTCAGCCCCCAGAGTGCGACAAGACAAAGCAAAGTCAGACACATATACCGCATGATACCGGCTCTGAAAATGCGCAAGTATTGCACTAAGAGGGACATCTTGATGACCGCAGTCTCGGTTATGTACACCGCATTCTCCATGTAGAAGTACTTTTCCTTGTATTAGCTAATCATGTCAATCTGAGGATAGGGGGGAGAGTTTACCTTTTGGTAGGCGGTCTGTTTAGCCTCGCCGAGATACAGGTAATGCTGCCCAAGGCCATACTTTATCGCTGCAGAAAAGGTCATTAAGATGCCCAGTAGAATCAAAGTTTGTAAGTCTCACTGTGCATTACAAATATAGCTGCCATAGAGTTCAAGCACGAAGCTAAAACGACGAGGTAATCGTCCCATCCGGGATCTCGCATGATACGAAACCTCACCCACAGACGCATGAGAACGGCGGCCCACGAGATAACCTATATGTTACAGTTAGCACAAATTCTACGCCAGCTACCTCACGGAAACACGACATACAAGAAACGGAATCGTAGCGCCGTAAATAGTCGCCACTCGATTCGACATTGGGAGTGGCTCATCTGGATCTGGCGCCTTGGTTACCATTTCCAGGACCAACGCGTTGTAGGCTGCCATTGCCGACATAGTTGCATCGAAGCCAGAGACGCTTCCGTCTCCAAATCAAATCGCAAAACTGAAAAGGGAACCAAAGAATGAAAGGAAGTCACTGAACGGCTAGGATGGCTAAGGCAAGAACACGTTCCTGTCAAAGGGCCAGCCTCGTTTATCAACCAGCGCGCCCCGGCCCTCCGGATGTTCACAACGATAAGGTGATGAAAACCACGGTATCCTTGCTGTGGGACGTGAGACCCGCTTAGCGCAAGGTTAAAACGACGGAGGACAAGGCTAACGATTCGTGTGAGTATTGTATTTGACAGCTTGTCAGCGGTGAACGTGCCGGAACATGTCTCTGTAGCGTGAATCTTATTTTGGGGATTGTGAATCGTGCGTGCCATGTAGTCCTCGGGTGCGATTCCGTGCGAATCACAACAGTGGAACGTGATGAGTTGCCGGCAGTCTTGAACTCGTAATCCTTCTGTTGGAGTCGGCCCGTGGCTCAATAGTCCCTCTTTACTAGGTTAATTGAGATTCATTTTCGAAAATTTCGTATACGAGGTGTAGATTCAGCGTAGCCAAGTCTTCTGCTCTCTCCCGCCCCAAATCACTGAGATCAACGCAAGTGCGAATCGTAGTCGCAGTTGAGAAAAACGGTTCTGCGATCACCCGTGTTAAACGTTCGCCGAACTTCCCCAAACACCTGTACGCGATGCTATATTGAGCATCGTTGAAGTTTAAAGGTCCGATCATTCAAAAACCCATGTCCTTCTTGCCGCTAGCGACTCGGGACTTGCAAGTGACATCCCGGGTTCCCCGGCCCTCTTGATACGGAAAAAACTTGATCCTTCGGCGATGCGAATGTGACTTTCAGATCTGAGGTCTGATTGGCGTGTTCGCGGATACCAGGTGTTCCTCACTGATGCACGGAATCACCACATCCGACGATCTCGCTCACCAGAGTTCAAACTAACTTTGCGTGTGATGATCGATATCACCCTGCATCAGAGGCTCGCTGTCTGTGACGATTGTTGACGTGATTATTGCTGTGTGTGTTGGGGCCGCATTGCATTCACCTGCTCATCTTGAGGGGATTTATTCAAGCGGATCATGCCGCGTCACGGACAACCAGTGAAACAGAGGCATTGCACGTGGAGCTGAACTGGGCAAGCGTTTTCTTCGACCCTGACTTCTAAGTACATGCTAGGCTAAGACTATAAACTGGAGCCGTTGTTAAGATTGACGGGAGTCCCTGCTATATGGAAAAATGGCACCTCATCTCCGCAAACACGGTTAGAATACTCAGTGTATGAAGTCAGAATTCAGCCTCACATTTAGAAAGAATGGTTACAATTTCTTCCGCGAAAGGTTGAGCGCAGGGAGGTTTGTAACAATGTAACTACTGAAGTAACAAGATCGACATGTATATTCAATGCACCTACGTCTTCCATGTCTTTCCCAGCCTATAACCAATCTCTCCCTGCGATATAGTTCCGTATACGAACGCGAGGACCTGATGCGATACGCGAGCGGAAGGAATGTGCACTGCTTCTTAGACGTGATCAACTGCTGCCGGGTCAAGTGACAGTCCACTCTGCCCAGACTCCAGAACTTCGGAACATATCTCGAGCCTCAATGAGGTCTATGTAGTCTCATGTCCGCGGGAGTCGTGACTCATAATACATGGATTACATAGGTTTCGCGATTTGGATTCTACCTGGTGGACTGGGCTGTGCGTTCTGAAATCCACTCTACCCTCGCATCGTCCCAACCCATTACACGATACCCTTGTCAATATGGTAGTTGCGCGAGCTTATTCCCTCGGTATTACAGAGGCTCTTACATCAACCAATCAATTGATGAATCATGCGTAGTGCCATCCCTCGAAAGCTGTAAATTGTCTTCCTTTGTTCGGAAAATATAGCCCCCTCCCCTGCGCCGACTGCTAGCGCCAATATTCTCAGTTTCTTCAAGAAGAACACTGATAGATAGGTGCTAGGCATGAGCCGAAGTTGGCGCTAGCAGTCCGCGCAGGGGAGGGGACTGTACAATGTGAATTCGCTTGAGTTTCGTAGAACGGCAAGTGCCGTCCCATGCTTTCAATTCCACATCCCCTGGCCCAAGTTATTGTGAATAAGTCCGGCGAAGGCAAGAGGTGTATTTGAGACGGTTCGGAGAGTTCGCTCGGAGAATTGCCCATAGCCAACGACTATAAGTTATGGGCCACACGGAGCTGCAATGCATCCTCCACTACAAACTACCCACTTCTCGAAGGGATATATCTCTTGCACGCTCTTGCTCCAGTTTTGTATGCAAACTTCGATCCCTAGGAAGAGATGACTTTTACTTGAGAGCCCAACTCAAGTATGATGATCTGTTTTCCAAGCCGCGAACGAATTCTTCTTCTAGCAGGGGCTTCGGTAGATTTTTGTTTGCTGAAGCCATTTCTCGAACAGCAGCATTGGAGTCTGCCAAACACTTCTCGATCCGATGCCTCAAGCTACGTCTCAAAGGCCCGAGTTTCCTTGCAGTCTCCTGTGTTGCTCCTTGGTATCGGAGATCGAGGTTGCGCAGGTCCCTGGCCAGTCGAGAGCTTTCCACCTGCACAGCAGCCCAACGCTCTATGGCTCGAGCCATACGCTTAGTCACAGGTGAATTGCGGTACTTGGAAAGAACTTCTAGCCACCATACGTACGACACGGCATCTTGTGTTATGTACTCCGAAAATGATTTATCGAGGGTCGGTAACTGATCTGTAGTTATTCCCGCAAACTGAGCCCTAGTTTTATAAACCTTTTCTATCTCACGTATCGTGGTATCGAGAAAGTTTGATATTTCCGTCGTTCGTGCTTGTGTATGGCCGATCATAAGTTCAAATGGAGATCTTCCATATGCTGACCGAAAATGCCGAACCCAAAATGCCGTGTTGAGAACTCTCTCAATGACCTGTGCATCTCGAGAATAGTATAAAGAAATTATCCGCACACTAAAGATGCTCATAGTAGTGGATATGCACTCTAGCATCTCTATTCGCATCTGGGTCGGCTCTGGACACACCAGTTTCACTCGCACTTTCATGCGCCAACTATAATCCTGTATCAGTGTCTGAAGGGCGTTGTACATTGGGAAAACAACGTACAGGGTATACATAAATATTATCCGCAATTCAGTCTCCAAGAAGAACCGTTTAGTCATTTTAACAACACGTGCTACGGAAGCCCGAACAGATGCATTCCGGACCTGAACTGATCGATTCGAATATGTCGGTGGCTTCTGATATGGTTGATATTGGAGTATCGGCGTGTTCATCAGGCAGATCGAGCTACCCGCAGCGTGAAAGCGATGGGAGGGTGCAACGTAGAAACGTGGTTTGGAGAGGCTCAGGAAACAAATGTATCTAGCTGAGAATGAGGATACCAATGTCAACGGCTGCGTATGAAAACTTTTCATGGTGTTGTTGTGTAGTACCGCGAAAGGGTTGAAGGGGGGAGTGAATGAGAGCCTGTGCGCAGGCACGCAAAAACGCGTTAGAAGATTCATAATAGCCAAAACCCCAGTTTAGAGTAGCAGGAGATGCGAATTGGATCATAACCGATGAAAAGGATGGAGGGAAAGGCTGAAGTTGGGAAAATACACAGAGACGAGATGTCGACCAGGGAAGTGGCCCGTGTGGGTTACACAGGGTACACAAAGGGAGGGGTAAGGTACCATTGCATCCGCGGTAGATTAATCGCCAATAAAGAACCAGCGCTCAATTGTTTCACTTTCATTTCCAAAGGCCAACTGTCATCAAATGACGCAGGCAAGTCGTTTCTACGATGCACTTTAGACTACAACTGCCACCCTTTCAAATCTTCCCCAGACCAACACCAGCCTTTACTACACTCTGCACCTGGCTCAAAGATGTAAGACTATACGCATAAGGTGCCTCCGTGAAATTCCCTTTTTGTGTGATGTTGATGCCCGCCGTTCCCCAATCATTCTCTGCGCAGAACAAACCCGTCAGTAAACTGTTTTCCCCACAAGACCACACAACGACAAAAACTTCAAGAAGAACTTACTGGCTCCTAAGTTCGCAAACCCATCCAGCTCATAGTCTCCATCCGGACTCGTATTCGGACTATCCATTGGAATGACCAGCCCATACGTCGATAGCGCTTCTGATGTATTCCCAAGGAAAACGTTTCCTTCAACAAGAACCTGGTTATCACTACGACTGTGGATCGCTTGGTAGAGGTAGTCTTCGTAGAGGTTGTTGAAAATATGTTGGTGGCCGAAGCGACCAGCTGGGCCACGGGTGCCTTCGTTGCGCCAGTAGTTGTGGCTAGCTCACTATCAGCCCAACCCTCCACAAAACAAGACAAAAAAAAGATGAAAGCGAAAGGAGGAGCGTACTGGTACGTAACATGCAAATGTCCCTGATCTTCGTCCCTATTCGAATCACTGTTTCCCATCAAACTACTCTTCCAATGATCATGGAAGTAATTCCACGATACCGTAATCCAGTCACTGGCTCTCACAATATCGCACTGTCCATCATACTTATCCGGACCTCCGGTAATATCGCTCTCGAATTCATTGTGGTCAATCCATACCCTTGTACTGTTCTGTATCGTGATCCCATCGTTGCCTAAAATGAATCTGATGCCTAGATTCCTTACGATGACGTTACTCACACTCTTGATATTAATACCTGCCCCCGTGATAGTGGTCTTTGACCCGGTACCGATGAGTGATTTGTTGGAGCCGACTTTGAGGCGTGCGGTGAGTGTGAAGGTCACGGGTGCGAGGTAGATGATTAAGGATGTGTCGCCTTCGACTGCAGCAATGAGCTGGGCGGGTGTGGAGACGGTGGTGTTGGAGTTAGAGGGGGAAGAGCCGCCGGTTGTTGCGCCGATTGGGTTTTCTTTTGCAAAGCCAACGAGGCTGAAGTCGGATGCGGATATTGATGAGGCGAGGAGGGATGTCGCGAGGGCAAGTAATGCGGTTGGGAACTTCATCGTGAGGCTTTTGTTGGGTCAAAGAGCGGTACCTGAACCTCTGGAAATTTTGAAGGTCGGGGTCTACCTACTGTTATATCGATGGCAATTTGATGTCTACCGTCTACCGGCTCCCCGGTTACCATCCCGGTGTTGACTAGCTATTCATCTGGTTCATCGTGCATAGCTATAAATGACGCTAGAAGAAATAGAAGAACAAGAAGAGAAGGAACGTAGATCAATCATCCATTGACGACCTGTTCTCCCATGAAAAGCAAGTATAAGTGGTGGAACATTCAGACCCCGGTTTCTCGAAATGGGATCGGCAGACCTTGGCGTGCATATGTTTGGTGTGTGGGGAAGTGCAGGTTATTGGCCGCTAGACCTACGAATCCGTGGGGAGACATGTCAAATGTTTTGTTGTCAGGAATCTAGGAAATTCGGGATTCGAGCCGTAGAAACGACGAATGCAACATGAAGTTGACGTTCAATAGTTGTTCTCAAAAGTCTAGTTGGTGTGCTGAATTGTATCGTGTCCGTATTGTGTGAACCGCTAGATACGCCTTCGACCTACAAATTTATAAGATCTCGTGGGACTGTCCAAAATCGTGTCCTATTGCGAGAATAGACATGACAAGGTCGCCATATCACGGTCCTTTCTTACAAGCGTTTCTGGCTTCTCTTTTGATAGCACACATGTCGTTTGACCACCATTGTCACACATAATCTTCCGCTGTGAGATCCACAGTAGGAACCGATGGTCTATGAGCTAGCGGTACTTCCCTTCCATCCCTAAAAACCTTCAGCATATCCTCCAATTTTGTGAATAGGCTCTTATACGCGGCATCCCAATTTTAGGCCCTGTTTTCCTCAAGAGTAATTCACTTGCTCTAGCTTCCGATTCCATCCCCAATGCATCCCTTCCATATCATAAGCCTCCCTACTATCCTCCGGGGCCGTAGATTTCAAAATGGCGAGCATCGCATCCTGAACGGAATTTCCGATGTATTCCCGCCTGATTTCATCTGCTGTAGTAGCTGTACAGCCATATCACGGTTGTTAGTTATTGCTCGATGGTTGACTGCGGAGTAATCATCTTTTGACCATAGCTCAATCTGTCGAGAGTGGCGGTCGAAGTTGATGATTCATGTCTTCTCACGCATAATACGTGCTTCTTCTTCTTCTTCTGCTTCGCGAGCTTGCTTCAGCCTCAGCATGAATGGGTGTGGTGGACGTCAAATCGTGAAGCGGCTGTTTGGACTGGAGCAGCAGTGGGCGCATGATTGACTACAGGATTCTGTACTGCGACTGATTCTGAAGCAGTTCGTTCTTCTTCGCCATCCATGTAGGTTGCTGGAGATGGTAGGCGGAAGGCGAAGGCCGCGAAGCGATGCGTTTGTGGTCCAAGCACCACAGAAGGATCGCCGATGACGGCCCGATTGGTTCAAATAAGATGCCAAGGGTAGTACAATGTATCGACTCGGATGGGTTGTCTGGATACGGCAGTCCACTTGTTATTTTCGCAAATCGTTCGATGGGAGATGGGAGGTTGGGTAGACGCGAAGCACCGTTCAAGCATTGAGAAGATTATCGAGCGCCATCACCTTGTTAACCTTCTGCAGCTCCTGCACCTTATCAACCTTGGTTTTGATAATCCTATATCCCTTCATCTCTGTACTAGTCTTTACCACCTTTGTCATCTTATCCTCCATCTCCCTCTCCTTCTTCGTCATCTCCTCCCTCTCTTTGTCTTCCCTTTCCTTCTCCTCGACCGCCTTCTTCTCGTCCCTCCCCTTCTGCCCCCTCCAGCTCTTTCTCACCGGTTTCTGCAACTCCGCATACGTAAAGATTCTCCCCAGCGCGGGACTCGGTTCCCTTTCCCCTTCATCCCTGCCTTGTTGTAGGAGGTGTTCTTCATAGTCCCGCGCGACCTGCAGGAGTTCGGGAAGAATGGTTTGCAGCGCGCGTTCTTTCATTACGGCGTTCCATGCGTCGTGGCCCATGGCGTATTCTTGGGCTGGTAAGGTGGAGATGAAGTATTTTGCTGCGTTGTGCAGTTTCGAAATTAGGGACTCGCCTGCGTGGTATTCTTTGGCTTGCTCGGCGGAAGAGAATTGGAGGAACATTATTGCTACGCCTAGGGATTCAAGGCCTATAGTACTCACGTCAGCTCGATGGGTATGATGAGTATGTGGCAGCGAAAGAAAGGATCGTACACTTGGAAGGTAAGTGTGCCGGCTCGACATACGGCACATCATTCGGCCACCACGGTGGACCACGCTCTTTAGGAACAGGTACAGAATCAAGTAGCTTGAAATCCCAACTATACTGCTTGAGTTTATGGTACGGGCCGTAGTTTCTCAGCCGAGTCGGTTCCAGTACCTTCACCCACTCGGTGATAATCCTCCTCAGGGCATTGATTCCCACTTCGCCAAGTCTTGTAAAGTAAAACCTCCTCATGCCTTCAACATCTCCAATGCGAAACTCATGAACCTGAGACTTCTTCTCCGACCTCGCTCTTTTGGGGGGCGGCTTTTCAACCTCTGGTTCCGGACAGGGCCTCTTCGCCCGCTTCACCGTCGTCCATGAACTAGTCTTCTTAAAGGTGGCACCCCCTTCCGTCTTGAAATCGGAATGCATGGGCGAGGGGGACAAACTTGGAGACGGTGGTCGTGCTTGGAACGAAGCTTCGAAGCCAGGGGGGAACAGATGTTCAAAGCCAGGCAACGCTTTCAACACGAGCTGGCCGTTAAGGAAGAAGACCGAGCCCACCGGCTTCTCGCTCTCGTGAGAGACCACCATACTGAGGCCGGTCGGGATGTGCTGTATAGCGGGGTAGGTTGCACGGGACTAGCGAACACGGCGCCGCGGAGCACGAAAAGCAACGAAGAACAAGCACAGCGTTTCACCACCACCCTGTGTGCCAAAGCCACCGAAATCAAACAGCGAGAACGACAATGCAGTACTACTCGAATAAGAAAAGAAGAGATATCGAAAGCAAGGAAAAGAGGGGAGAAAGAATGGAGAAAAGTCTGAACGGCGTCCTCTGCATGGCGCTGAGCGGGCCGCTGTACGCTAGTCCCCAACAGGCATCTACTGAGCGCCTATCTCGCGCTAAATACTGTATTGAGAGATGCTATCGTTGGATTGGGTGCAGCTATGGGCACTTCTGGATGCATTTGTGTTATTTGGGGGGGAGAGCCGATGCATGGAGATGTTGGGGGCGTCGAGCTAGGCCTCCTTGTGCCGGCTCAGGCCACTTCCTCTGCATTCAATAAGTGTGTCCGCGGAACGGGAGTTGCAGGATGCAAAACATCAGTGTAGGTGAAGGAGTGGGAGTGCAATCATAGAGGAAATTTTGATGCGATGGCCCGGCGGGCCTAGCCGCAACAGCCGCCGCTAATTTACGCGATAGGCGACATTGGGATTCACGCCATCCCTTCCTCTTCATCGCCTTCATCGCACCCGCACAAGTTCCGCTGGCCCTGTATGTTCCGTCTCCACCTTCAGCTGCCTCTTCGACTCTTCGCCGGCACTCTGTCCCAGACAGTTCATGCTGCGGATAAGATACATACCCACCGCGTGTCCCATCTAACTCATACCCGCCCCTCGATCCCTTCAACTCTACATGGGGCTGATATAGTTCATGGTTCTCTCCACTATTATCCATTTCAATAAACGGCATGCGCCGCCTGCCTACCCAATCTGCTCTAGGTCGACCACCTTCCATCGTTACCATCCCAGGCCTGAGATGGCGAGCAAGCAAATGGTTCCGGCGTACTTGCATTCGTACCGCTCATGTTGGGTCCACGAGCGTCGAAGCAAACCGGAAGGAAGATATGTAGGAGCCGAGCAGAAGAGAGGACAAGTACCACTCATTCAATATCGTAGGCATTCGATCGTTACGATGGTTTCCATAGGTTTAAAGGTTGCACTGAGCGCTGTTGTTGCTGCTCAGTTTGCTCAAGCACATCTTCCAAGTACGTCCCTCAATCCTTCAATCCATTCATGTTGAAAGTACCCGCGCCTTCAGTCGGCTCTCCTTCCAACAGTGCTTCGCCAACCGTTATTGTTCCCGGTGACTCCACACTCTTTCCGAGTACCGTTGCTATTATTGTTTCCGGCCACACTATTTCGATCCCAACAGCCGCGCCGCCAGCCACTGTTGTTGGAGGCACAATCATTCAAGCGCCACCAGTCGTTGTCATAGACGGAACAACAGCTACATTTCCATCAATAACTAGAAAACCCCAGCCCACCGTTGCGCCAGTACTCTCCATTTCGATAGGCATAGGTCCTCCTGCTGGTGTTATCTTGCCAAATGGACAGACAATTCAGTCAGGCTCGACCATAGTGCATGGTGACCAAACCCTGGTTCTCGCGACAGCATCAACAGGCTCTTCGTCTGTGCTTTTGGTCATTCACAGCTCTACAACAAAGAACGTTGTCCCTACAGCGGGAACTGTTGTGTCAAGTAGCCCGGTGACGAAGGCTGGCACAGCAAGTAGTGGTAGCCCTTTAGCAACAACCAGCGGACAAGTGGGGCAATCCCCAGGCTCTGGGAACAGGGTAAAGGTCTTACCAGGGGCCGGAGTTGCTGTATTGGGAGCTGTGGTTGCGCTCGGCTTGTAATATGTCACTGAAAATGGGTACGATATGATGATGCTACGTAATGATAAACTTGAATACATGCAAAAAGACGGTGTTCTTATCCAACGACGTGGACATGTTACTGAGTATGGTATATGTATGGGTCTAAACATCACGTGAGCTCCAATGTACATCGGAGCTAGGTCGAAATAGGGAAATACCGAGGTTCAAGCGTGAAACTTCGCGCTTGGGTCCACTGCGCTCTGATGACAGCCGTCCGCGCCCCGAGGCCTCCAGCAAGGACCAATTGATCATTCTGCTTGCTGTTGCTATGATCGTGTGGCGTAGCCGGTTCGAAGTCCCTCCGGTTCAATAGTCTCTCCGGTCTTCATCTTCCACAAAGACTGCCTCATTCACTGTCTTCACGAACGGGGCGACTTCACGAACGCCCGGACGAACAGCGCACCTCACGCACTGTATAACAGTCGCCAGTTCGCCACTGTTACCCTTGGCTATACGAACTTCTACCTACTTTTCAGTCTAATTCGACCGCACAATCCCGAACCGTCACCACGATGAACGACCACGCATCGGCCTCCTCCCCCGCTTTCGACTGCATTATAATTGGCGCGGGCATCAGTGGCATAAACGCCGCATACCGCTTCCAGGAAGCATTTCCCAGCGGGACATGCGCGATCCTCGAAGGCCGCAGCGAGCTCGGGGGCACATGGTCGCTCTTCAAATACCCCGGCATACGCTCCGACTCGGACCTGCACACCTTCGGCTTCCCGTTCAATCCATGGGAAAAACCGAACCCGATCGGCGATGGAGCGAGCATCGTTCAGTACTGCAAGGACACGGCTGCCAAGTTTGGGATCGACAGGAAGATCAGGTATCGGCATAAGGTTGTGCATGCGGAGTGGAGGTCTGAAGAGCAGCGTTGGAGGTTGGATGTCGATGTGGAGGGAGAGGGAGAAGGGGTGGAGAGGAAGGTGTTTTGGGCGAATTGGCTGATCATGGGCACTGGGTACTACGACTATGACAAGCCGTTACAGGCGGATATCCCGAGCCTGCACGACTTTAAGGGTACGACGGTGCACCCGCAGTTCTGGCCCGAGGACCTGGATTATAAGGGCAAGAAGGTAGTCGTGATAGGCTCTGGCGCAACGGCGATTACCCTCCTCCCGTCGCTCACGAATGGTGGCGCTACCAGCGTCACGATGCTCCAGCGCTCGCCCTCATACGTAATGAGCCTGCCACAACGCCAGGTTGGCGGTCCTCCTCTCTGGCACGAACGCATCTTCCCTAAGTGGATATCTCTCAAGATCGAGCGCACGAAGAGTATTGTCATCGGCTACCTGTTCTGGCTTTTCTGCCAGTATTTTCCAGGAGCCGGTGCTTGGCTGCTACGCAGTCAAGCGAAGAAACATCTACCCCCGGGCTTCGTCATGGATCCGCATTTCTACCCGAACTACAATCCCTGGGAGCAGCGCCTATGTTTATGTCCTGACGCGGATTTCTTCAAGTGTTTCGAGACCGGGCGCGCACAGATTGTCACTGCAACCATCAAGAACGTCGTCGAAGACGGGATATTGTTGAACAACGGTGACAAGCTCGACGCAGACATCATTGTCACAGCAACCGGTCTCCGGCTCTCCCTCCTCGGCAAAATGTCAATCACAAAAGACAGCACCCCCATCACCATCCCCTCGCACTTCGTCTGGCGCACTTGCATGATCACCGCACTCCCGAACTTCGGATTCCTAATGGGCTACGTGAACGCGTCCTGGACACTAGGCTCTGACACTTCAGCCCGTCTGCTCATGCGAGTAATGAAGCACCAGAAAGAACACGGCTTCACGAGCGCGACGCCGGAGATCGAGGACGACGAGAAAGAAAACGAGGAGTTGCCGTTGGGGCTCAATAGCACGTATTTCAAGGGCGCGGAGAAGATTATGCCGAAGAGTGGTGGGAAGGGGGCGTTTAAGAAACGGAAGAATTATTTTGTGGATTGGTGGATTGCGGGGTTCGGGAGTGTGGTGGATGGCATTGTTTATGGGAGGAAGACCGTTTGAAGGGTTGGGAATGATACGATAAGTGATGAGATGAGATGGGGTTGTAGCTTCAACCTCTCTCATGGTATACGATATGATTATGTGCAGGACTGTGGATTTAACCTCCTCTCAATGCGTATATGATAGGATAATTTAGACATACAATAAACAATTTAATATCATCCTTCATCCTCTAGGTCGTCTTACGTGTGGTAGAGTATGTTTATAGGTCAATCTCAGTCTTAATACTTGTTTAGAGTGCAAAAGCCTAGCTCTAATAAGATCAAGTCACTGTCAGTATCTATACGACATTAATACCGTGGACGGTATCGTACTCTACTAGTTACCGTGAGAATATTGCTCAGAACTGGCAATGTGTGCAGTGTCGTTAATGCCTGTTCAGTAGTCTAGGTGTGCAGAAAGAGAGAATATGTCATCTGTAATTAAGTGTCTATATAGCAGGTCTTAGATCATGGAGACTCGAAGTAGATTGGGGTTTCATTTCATTCGGAAACCTTACTATTCCCTTTCTTTTGGAGAGTATGCTCTACATTATCGTCCCCGCAATGCAAAATACTCACGAACGTTGACATGAGCCTATGCGCTCACACTTCCCGAGCGGGAATCCAGGCTGTGAATTGGTTTGTTGATTCGCTCTGCTTTATCGCTATTTCATCCAACTTTGCTCCTACAGTATATGCACTCTTAATCTAGAAATAGAAGGCGAAGGAAAAAGAAAAGTGCGCAACATAAGAGATCTATCCCCCCAGCAACATCTCGCCTCCAATCTACGCTCTCCCAAGGATCAGAATCTCGCCCTCAGCCCCACTATCACTAGTGATATACATCCTCTCAAACCTATCCTTCGCAATACTCACCGGCCTAAAACACTGCGTCGTAGAACAATGCTCTACGTCCGGATTCCACAAGACGTCACTGTAGCCGGTGGTGTTGCTCTGCGCAATCGCACTCCTAGGCCTATACCCCTCCGTCGCCTTAGTGAACGGCACTTCTACAACTTTATACCCTGTCGAATTCGCTCGGTTCCAACTTCCATGGAACGTGACTAGTAGACTGGTGAAGTTCTTGTTGAACACGGCATCTAGCGGCGCGGAATGCGCCTGGAACGCGAGTTTGCTAGGCACGGATTGTGTGTTGCATGTAGCGTCCGCGAAGGTTTCGTTAGGGGTTAGGACGAATTGGTCACCGATGGCGAAAGCGTGGTCGGTGATGAGTTCGGGTTTCCACACAGTATAGCATGTTGGGTAGCCGTACCATTTCGTATTTTCGATGGACGGATCACCAATATAGTTCAGTTCGTCGGCAGGATTATCGAAGTGGATGTCGGAGACAGTGCCGCCGACTATTCGACGAATTTCGTCGGAGGCATTTTCGACCTCCCATAACCTTTAAATGGTTAGCATGTATACGGATTCGAAAGCGGGGGAGAATGATGAGTGCATACATTCCATCGGCATCGAACGCTAGACCCACGCCGTTGCGGAGGCCATAGCCTAATTGATAACCTTCGCTAGCGTAGTTATACCCACCCGTAGGTGTTTTTGTCAAATCGAATGCTTTCACACAGGATCGACCGGCTTTGATGTTGCCAGCCTCGTAGTCAAAGTTATCGTTGGATCCATGGGACACAATGAGCAAGTTCGGATGCTTTGGCGGAATTGTAATGGTTCGAGTGACATGGCCTTTGTTGTCCATGCCATTGATCACAATCCGAGATGTTTTTCCAGCTGTCTGGGTCGCTGCATCGTAGTCCCAAACATGAACCTGCGTCGCCGAGCTGGCGTATAGAGTCTTTCCATCCTGACTGAGGAAAATTCCATGATTCAGGTTTCGCTGTGTGATGATCGTTTTCGTGGAGTTGAAGCAGCCATTCGAGTCGATCGTGTGGGCAGTGACACCTAGTCCATTTTGCACAACCAAAAGGTTTCCGGAACTATCAAGCACAAGTCCACGTGGCTGAATCAAGTTGCCAGCAACCTTGACTGCTTTCCAGCCGTTTGAGGTGAGCACCGGGGAGTGGAAGTTGGTAACACCCGCACAGGAAGCAGGGATACCTGTCTGGATCGGAGCAGGTGTTCCTGATGGAGGAATGCTAGTACTCGGCGATGAGGTAGGCGTTGGGCTGGAAATTGGAGTGCTGGATACTGGAGGTGGCTGATCGACAATGATGTTGGCGGCGACTAGCTTGTCAAAGTCTGCATTCTTTCCTTGACTGAGATCTACATCCCATCTACTGAAGGAGGTGTGGACATTAAACGTAGATTTGTTGCTCGCAGGCTGTGATGGAGCCCTGAGCGAAAGCGCATGTGCAAAAGTGGTGGCGGCGAGCTGAGGATCGAGACCGACTGTCTTGCCCTCCGTATCTTGCCACTGTGAGCAGCCCCGGCACCGTACGTTAAGAATCCAGTGTGATGAGTTGAACCCCGTGCCCTTCAGATATGTGTATTCGGCGGCATCGTACGGTTGTGGTAAACTTAGGCCACTGTGTCTTGTAAGCTCATGTTTTTAGCCTACATCGATGAATGCTCACAAAGCCATTCTTGACGAGTATATTGTCGTGTTTGCGGCTTTGACCTGCCACCCCACCGTGAGTGGAACATATGGCATCGTTCCACCCCACGAGAATCCGACCCAACCATTAGAAGTGGGCGATGTTATTTGCAAAATCGTGTCAAAAGGTGCGACTTTCACATCAGGTAGTGCTATACCGATTAATGTATTTCCTGTAGTCAGTCCTGCGTAGCAAATCGATGTAGCAGCATCGCAGTAGCGTTTGGATTTGACTTCACCGAGCGCTGTCTTCCATTAGTACTTTTTTATCTCGAAAACGCGGAATAAATTACCAGATCCTGCAAACGCGAGTGCTACAGCTGCCGAAGTGCAAAATTTCATGACGAGCAAAAGATGAGAAAGTACGAAAATTCTTGCCTCGTTATCGAAGGTACGTTACAGATTTTATCAGTGAACTGACGACACCACCAAGCCACGATGCCCTGTGTCCCTAAATGATTAATTAGCAGCCTATGGTAACAATACATCCCACGGCTAAGAGGAACAGGGGAGTATGGCTCAGGTATCCAATCCCGGCTAGGCGATCGCACACCATTGAATATATCTATGCACAAGAGAGGAAGCGATCTCAGACGATCGTCCATCTCTAGAGATTCGGAGGGCCTGGAAAATGTGTTGCAATGGTACCGAGAGTCATAGAGTCATCTCCTTGCCAGCGTTGATAAGGCAACGTGGTATACGTAGATGCATAATCTCTTCTCAGCCTTTCTACAGTCCAACAGGCGAACAACCCCGATATCTCTTCATGCGACTGATGCCTCAAAGTAAACCAAAACATCCCCAGGGGTAGCGACGGCTTTGTGATGATAGTATCCCGGATGACGGTCGCTGATCCTCTCCCAAGACAACGCCAAAAACGCCAACACTTGCTCAGCGGGCCGGTGAGGAACAGCGAAGGCTCGTGGCTCTGTGTGACTCTTCGAGATTCTCCTAGATAAAGGGGCCAGATTGCTTCTTGATTGACATCGTGTGTGGTGGTACGATGATGGCGAGTATGCGATTTGAGCTTAGATGCAAACTGTGGAATATAATAGATTGTGAGGTTGAAATAGATGAATTGTTGTATTTAACCAAGAAACGTGAGCGCGGGATTCATCGCCGTAGATCGTCGGCGTCAGCAGTCGCAATAAGTTTGCGGCTCTGGAATTCGTTGATAACATGCCTCAACGGACCGGTCGCCGAAAGATCAAAGGCACATAGGTGTATAGGACTCGAGGTACTCTGCGCACCGTCCAGTTGCCTCCCTTTTAGGTACCCGCTTGCATTTGATGGCATTTTGAGCGCGCGATCGTGAGCTCAGAGCACCTGACAGTCGTTCGACTCATCGGGCAGATGGAGCGATAATACATATGGTGATTCAGGGACGACAGCCGTGATCGTGGAGTGGGGGGCGATGAAGGAAACCGCGGGTGCGCACGGGAATCATCCGACACGTGACTTGGATCCATGAAACTGCTGGGCAGCATTGAAGTCAGTCGAGAGCGGTGGTCGGGGCTAATGGAGATCTTATATTTTTTTCTTGCAGAGTTATTTGTTGGGTCGCTCGTGCGACGTTTCTATCAGAATTGGTCCTTGATTAGAATCCAGTCAACAATTCAGATCTGGATTGCTCAATTTGTAAAACTGCTATGCATCAAATTCCCAACAAAAGATCGGGTTAGCAGACTCCGTTCATGCAGGCCGGGGTTCCGGAAGCAGATCCGCCGCCTAGTGAGAGTTTGGTCGAATAACTGGAACATCATATAGGAATTACACCGATAGTGATTAATGGGATGGTATGTACAGATCGAACCGATAACGACCGTATCTCGCCGCTATATATTACCCTTCTATATCTTCGCCTTAGCAGGCGCACTGACGATTTTCCCATGGACATAGCTAATGGCCCTCAACTTTTCCTGTGCCTCTCCCCAAAGTTCCGATCTCAGGGTGCTATACACCCCCATCTTAGCCCTTCCCTGAACTTCCTTTGCCTTTTTCAATGCCAGCTCTAACATCTTCTCCGGTTCTGCAACATCGTCCACAATACCGTCCTCTAGCGCCTGCTTCCCCGTCCACTTATGTGCTTCCAACAGCATCTTGCGAGCGATTTGGGGTCGGAGTTTAAGACGCGGAAGTGCGCCGATGCCGGGAAAGTGTAGTCCGAGGTTGACGGGTGGCATGGAGAAAAAACCGCGTTTAGAGTTCATGATACGGTAGTCGTGGGCCAAAGAGAAGGGGCACGCACCACCAAAGGTGTGGCCTGTTAAGAGGGCCATCGTAGGGAAGGGGTAGTCGAGAAGGGTTGCCAGTAACTAGGTTGCTGTCAGTTACAATCTAGATCTGCATTCCCATTTCTCTCTCCGGGCTGCCACTGAAGCGTTCCCGTTAGTGTCAAGGTTATACATACCGGGTAGAATCCATCACTGTTTGCGAACGGATTCGTGTCAGCCTCATCCAGTTCCAAGCCCGTACACCAAAACTTTTCATCATTTCCCTTCGTAATCACACATCCTTCTGAGTCTGATCCTAATTCCTGCTCGATGTCGCGGAGAGCTTTTATTATTTCTTGCGCAAAACGAACGTTTATACGGTTCTCGGGCGCCTTTTGCATAGTAATGACGAAAACGCGATCGTAGCGATCGACACGCAAATTCCAGTACGGTCCTAAAGCCATGTTTTCCCGTAGAGTGAATATGTTTTCACAATGATATGTATGCGATTGAGCGTCGGGAACCTAGTAAGATGACAACGGGGAGACTTTGGTATAGTATATGACTGCTCTCAATGGCCAGTAAGCAGAAGTATAATGGCGATAAAGCTGAAAACAAGCATGAGGTTCTTCGACTCCTCGAGCCTCGGCAAGCAAGCAGCAAGGAGGGGAGTTGCTTGAATGTGGGGAAGCTCGAAAGAAGTTAGCGCATGCGGCGATTTTCGGTATCAACGCGTCGCACTATGTAGGTACCCCGCCGTGCCCGCCCAGTAGAACATTGGACTGACTCGTAGGTGTTGGCAATGGAGAAATTCAGCCTTCATTCTCAACCACAAATTCGAATTGGAGGATATTCTTTTCACCATCCAAAGGCTTGATCCCAATCAAGCATCAGCCAATTTCCAATACCACCTGTGCCGTATGGTCCAAACCATTCTTGAGGTTGTAACAGCGTGGGTTCAAGGCTGGCCCCTGCAGTAACTTGGTTGTCCATCATCTGTTGTTGGAGAGCTGCGTTTGTTACTACGTCGAGATCAATTGGTTGGGTCGCTGGAGTGCGCAGTCCTTGAAGTATTCCCGCCGTCTCGAGCTCTCTTGGCGCGATGTTGGTCGTTTGAGGGAGGCGTTGATGGATAGGATGCCACATCCGGCAGAGTTCAGGTCCAAAGTCGTTGAAAAAGTGGGTTATTGTAGGCGGCATATTGATGTCTGGGAAGTAGCCTTGCGATGGTCGTTGCATGACCTTTTCCCGAACATCCATCAAGTGCTTGAGACTACCGACAGCACTGGGCCATCGCTTGCTTAGCTCTTCCAATGCTCTGCCCATGATCGCGAGGTTCTCTTCGGCGATGGCAACCATGCCGGCGTATCGGTAGCATGACAGCTGGGCCATTCCTGCTGTGAGGCAGTAGAACGTGAAGATTGGTCCTAGGAATCGCAGTTCGTCTCTAGCCATGAAGTCCTCAAAAATACTTGCGACAAACGACGATGCAAGCAAGGACGCGATGGAAGGTGCTAGTTTTGGATCCGTAGGTCGGTTAAGAATGACGAGAACGGTGAAGTATTGGACATGTAGTTGGCGTACTTCGAAGTCATATGGCTTCAGTGGCCGGCCCTCGGTAGGTCTGCATAATTGCATATGCTCAGGGAGCGTCTTCAACCATCGAAAAAGTCTGTCCTCAAGCGACTTCTTGTGCTCCTGTAGCCCGTGCTTGCGTAGGTAGCTTTGCGTAAGATCACCTGGGCATGTAAGCCACTGCGGATGAGTTTCAAAGATTCATTCGTACCAAGTATGCAGGATATCCCAACATAGGCCGCAAATAAGTTGGCAGATGCAAATGCACCCTCAAAATCGAGAATCGAGATCGGCGAAACATCTGCGAGTTTGAGATCGATCCCACGCGGCCTCCCGTGGCCGGCATTGATTAGACAGTCTCTAACTACTAACGACCACCAAAGCCTTCTTCTCAGGCCAGCATCTGGCTTTCCCGTCGGTTCCCGGTGCAATCCAACCTGATATGCCAGACCGATGCATATCCGCAGCCAGAAGCTGCTGGTGTCAAGCGAGACTCTTTCCGGGCCCTCCGGGTTATACCAATGCATGAGAAGAGTTGCTGCGATGGTGATGATTGGATTTTCCTCGGCACCCATCCAGAAGAGAATGCGGGCTTTCTTGTAGAAGTCTTCAGGTGGGTAGTTGGGGTGTGGGGTGCTGACTCTGCTTCCAGCTAGGAAGATCGCATGTTGGAGGAGTAGCGATACGTGACTTGAACCCCGGTCATCGATCCAGCTACGCTCCACGACCGGTGTCCACGGGTAGCAGCGGGCCCAGAAGGCATTCATTAGAGATTCCCGCACCGGCCTTGGTGGTAGCTCATCAACGCGCTGTAGCTTCAAGATCTCAATGTCATTGTCTGACAGTCGATGAGGAACCTTACCAGGTAGGCCGTCATCGTCATTCACAGGCACATCGTTTCGTAGGTATTCCAATCGCCCCAAGTAACTAACGTTCGAAGAAGAACCATAGGTTGAATCCGTCATTTTCAATGGCATGTTCTGATGGACCGTCGAATACGTCGGATTTGGGTGCCGTTCAAGCAGAGGGGAGTGTTCCCCTAAGCTCCCGGTGCTGGACAGTCGTCGCCTAAGATCATTCGTCTTCAAGCTTTGGTTACGAATCTTTTGAGCGTTTACAAAAGAATCGTGGCTCATGCCATTAAGATCCGTAGCAGTTGATCCTGTATAATTCGGTTGGCTTCCCTCGGGCAGTGACGAGTCACTATTTTGGTCCTTGATTCGTTGCCGCGGGAGAGGTGATGGGGAGAAGGTAAAACGTTTCCGCTTCCGCTCGCGTGGTACGCACTCGTAACCATCTCTTGCACATGGTGTGCATACGGTTCCGTCGATTTCATCAATATCGCAGCGCACCTTTTTCTTGTGGCAGATGACGCATGCTTTCACAGTGCGGCGCGTGCGCTCTCCTTTTTCATTTGACGTCATCTTCCTGGTGAAGACGCAGTCTCAACTCCAGAAGCGGTGATTTGATATTAATTGAGTAGCTTCACACATTGTTGAAGATTTTCCATAGCCAACGGACGAATATGCGGAAGAGTCAATCTGGATAAAGGTGATGCAGGTGAGGCGAGGTGGGTCCGTGCCGCGGGAGCGGGGATCTGCATGTGCCTCAGCTCTCCAAACACCACATACTTATTGTTTAACTCCTCATTTCTATCACTGTGGCCAAGTCTTGGACAGTAACTGATATTGCCTGTCAAGAAGTTTCAATGCTACGGTTTCTGCTAGTGATCGCTGGGTCCTGACTTTCGGCATCAATAGTACTGTCCAATCACGCCCTGAAGAAGTCTCAAGGAGCGACAAACTGTACGTTAAACATGATTATAGTAACCATTCCAGGTATATATCAAGAGACGACATCCAGGGTATAGACATGCCGACAAGGTATACAGTGCACCGCCAGAGTACGAATATTGCTCTGCCCCTGAGCTTATATAACAAAACCGATACCGCATAGTAACCTTGATCCTACACTCACATACCACTGCACGGCCATTGGAAACCCATTTACTCTTTTCTGCCAGATCATCGCAGCCATCAACCTCGTCCGCAACAACCCAGAAACAGAAGCAGCAAACTTCGCGAACGCTAGAATGGAAGATACACCAATAAACGCCACAACCCAGACAGCCAGTACCAAAGATAGTGAGATTCATGCGGAGAATGGGTCGTTAATAGTGGGATCAGTGGAGAAGCCGGAGGCGGGTGGTGAGCAGAAGGACGGGGCAAAGGGGGATGGGTGGACAGAGGAGTAGTTGATGCTGAGAAATATGAGACCGCACAAATTTACAGTGACCTGACATCACTGCACGTTCTCTACATTACCATAAAACGAAACATCACTAGGAGTAAATTTCCCCGTAGTTAGCATGTTACTCGTATGATAACAATTCTTAGTGATGATGGTATCGACTATTGGATTATACATTTTGATGGAAAGTAATTTTACATATCACATGTCCGAAGCGGCAAGCCACAAGACCGGCATTCATGACTCATTATCCCGCTCATCCTATTCTGGAATGAGCAACTCAATCTATACCACCAATCGGAAACTCTGTAACTCCTCGCCTGTTACGTGGGACTTATGACACGCTTAGTCGAAGGGGTTGGTGCGGGTTCCCCAGTAGGTGAGGAACAGAGACAGACCAACCGTCTCGAAGACGCGGGCGGTGGCTCCAATGGCGATTGTCTCAAGCGGACGCTTCTCAGTGAGGACCTGGGAGATGATCTACGTTTGTTAGCAATTGAACTTCCTTTTGGAAAAGAAGCAATGACGTACAGAAGGAGCAGATGAGGCGAAGAAGATCAAGGCGCCGAGGTACGAAGCACCCTTGTAGGTCAGAGTACCAGTAGCGTTGATCAAAGCACCGACACCGTAGGCCTGAATGGCCGAACCGACGAGTGAGCTTCCCCACGAAGTGACGGCGGTGGCGGCCTCTTTTGAGTTAAAGTACTCCTCCTTGGAGTTTGCAGCCTCGGCACGACGGTAGGCATCACCAAAGACGGGGCCGAGAACGGCAAGAGAGACAGCGTGGTTGAAGGCGGTGCCGAGGGCGATGGCCGACGGCTTGACCGGAGGGAGGTCTGAGTTGGAAGTCAGCTTTGAATGGTAAGAAATGGTCTGGTCGATGGAACTGCGTGCACGAAGCAACCCAGTGGTCTGGTGTTGACGTGGAGTTCATTGTTTGCGACGGAGAGGGTACATACAGTGGAGAGTGGCCATTGTGGTGGGTTGGGTGGTTATTGGAGGCGATGGAACTGGTACTGGAATTGATGAAGTTGATGCTGATGAGATCTTTCGGCTTGTGTGAGTAAGTAGAAAGGTGGCAGAAACAAAGCTTTTGTAGCACGAAGTAGGACGGAGCGATGATGGCTTTCGCGTGACCTCCACATTACGTCACAGTTATGGCGTTTGCCAAGCCAACTCCAATCCTGCAAGTCTTGCGCCAGCTCTGGACCGCTGCTCTGTGCGTAGTTTGCGCCTGCTTGCCACAGATGTTTGCCATCATTGAATTGGCTTCATTTCTCAGACGATTTCGTAATGTGATTGCGTCATTGTTCAGGGCTGTGAGAGCTAGCCAAACTGTCGTAGGGTAGGGTCAAGCTCAATAGCTCAAAATTCGGTAAAGCTCTTTCAGAGGGTTCCACGACACGTCCTGCCTGGCATAGGCATCATAGTTCAGTGAGGTTTGGTTCATGTTCATGTTGTTTATGTGAAATCATGCCAAGACTTATGCCACTTGCCGCATCGGGTTAGTGTAGTCGTGGCACGGTACCACCACAGGTTGCAGTTCAGAGAACACCTCGCACCTCACCTCCACCACAAGAGACATCGTTTCATGGCATCTGCCCATCGCCGAGTCCATGATCACTCTCTTGGTTACATCTTGTTGTTACTCCAGTCAATCTTGATGGCACTGCAGCTCCCTTATTAGCCGATTGGCAACAGCAGAAGAGAGAATCCAATCGCGATGATCTTTCTCAGACGCTCTATTGGCAGCTTCGTACTGCTCTTTCTTCTTATTCTGATACCTATCTATTTTCTGTTCGGTCTGCAGACCACCCCAGGCTCTGTGACTTGGTTGGCCGAGAAAGCTGCGTTGTCGCGAAAGCCGCAGCCTATCATTCCTCCGACCGCACATATCGTGCTCTTCGAGTTCAAGAAGAACGCATCCTCATTCCAAATAAAAGATGTGAGATGATTCGTCCGCCGTATCAGTATTGTGGCTGACTCCTGCATAGGTCACTTCAAAGATGCTGGCATTGAAGAAGTCGTGTCTACATCCCAACACGAATCGGCCGTACATCAGGTCGATTACTGGCGGAAAAGACAATTCGATTGAAGATCTCCAAGTATTAAACCCCTTCGCGTTCTATTTCACATACACTAACAGACTTTAGAATGGCGTGAGTCATGCTTTCATTGTCCATTTCGAATCCAATGAGGACCGCACCTACTATGTCAGTGACGATCCGGTGCACCAAGCATTCAAGGAAGCAGCAGGACCGTATCTCGAGAAGGCGATCGTAGTCGACTTCCAGGAAGGCGTATTCACATGAGCCGACAGACTGAATGTTTACTGGTCTAGCTCCACAAGGGTGTGATGCTGCGCCCCACCTCACTTGTACATAAACCGCCACCTAGCTCTTAATCAATTCATATTTCCTCTCGGCCAGTATTCGCTGAAGCTCAAATTCAGCTATACACCTGAATGTTAACCTCATTCTATATAAGGCGACGTCCACAATAACTGCACAGCCAGCATGGAATCTCCAACATCATCAATCCCTTTTCGGTCCAGTCAAAACGACACGACTCGTTACCAGGCTCTTAACCGAACTTCTAGAGAGATCCGCTACATCTCTATCCAACCAAGTTTTAATGGCGATCACAACTCTCCATTGGTCTGTTCTTTGGGTCATCTGTCTCTCGACGACGCGAACAGAATCCAGTACGAGGCGCTCTCATACTGCTGGTGGGGGGGATGTGTTGGACACAGTCCCTATCACCCTCCAGCACCTGAATCAAAACAGCACAAGCCAAGAATACTGGGTTACAAGAAATCTCGACGCGGCATTACGGAGTTTACGGCGTATCAATCAGGAGCGTGTATTATGGGTAGACGCCATTAACATCAATCAAAATAATCCGATCGAAAGGGGGCAGCAGGTTAGCTTTATGGGGGAGATTTACTCTGAAGCAGATCAGGTACTCGTTTTGCTTGGAGAAGAGGATGCTTCTACTCCCATCGTTCGACGAGTGCTGGAGACATACGAAGTAGATTACAAATCTTTCTCTGGCGGAGCAGTCCGGATACCCTAGAATTGAAAACATGAAAGAACAACTTCCAAGGAGAGTCTTCGACAGAGTCATGCGTGCGATGGACTCGCTACTCAGAAGGCCTTGGTTCAGCCGTGTTTGGGTTATCCAGGAAGTGCTCCGCGCTCGTCAATATCCTTCAAAGGCCAGGGAGACATACTTAAAAGACTAATGGAACGCCGCGATATGCAAACTGTCTCAAAAGAATAAGATGGATACGTTACGGGCTTGCACGGCCAGTCATACATTCGCATCTATCATCATTGGTAAAACGGAAAGGTAGGGTGGTAGAACTTGGTGTATCATGTAGAGTGACTAGCTTTTTGCTCGCGGGAATAATGAATTCTAGATATCGAGAAGGGTGACATTGCTCCGGGTTAGGTAAGAGAAATGAATTGCCGCTCGCTGTCTTACAGGTATCTTTGTAAGAGCTTTGCGGAGTTTATTACAGTTTTTAGATATTTTAGAGAACGAAGATGGGGTTCTATAGGATACTGAAGGGCTTGCGATGGGATACTGATTCAGCTGTGCGAGCCCCATGGATCAGCGACAAAGGATGGAAACGGATGTTGGTATGAGGGGTGTTGTGGGCTGGTTAGGATTGGATTGGACTGCGGCGATAGATATCGCGAAGACGTTGTTTCCGTGACTTCTGTGGTTTTGCGCGAACAGGGGCCAGTGCCTCAAGAGAGACATATTAAGTCATGAATCATAGAGTATCGTTTCTTGCATATACCCACTGAAACCTTCCAAGCCATTATAAATCAATTGTTCTTGTTGCTTACCATTGCGACGGTGGTCCTGACGTGAGGTTCCTCAACGGCGCTTACCCACCAACCCACCCCTCGCTTCCGGCACCAATCGCCCCTGTCAAAAAGCCGCCAAACTCCCCACATTGCCCCACTTGTAACACAGAACGCTTCAACTGTTCAATATTACCTTCAATTCACGAAGAACATCAACTTTGTGTCTGTATATGTAAGAATTAATTTTCATGTTTCCCATCAATCAAGCATAACAGCTTCATTCATCCTCCGTGGCGCAATTGGCTAGCGCGTCTGACTGTTAAGATGGCAATCAGGAGGTTCGTGGTTCGAGCCCACGCGGGGGAGGAAGTCATTTCTTTTTGCCGTTTTTTTGTAGGTGGCGGAGAAGGCATCTCTGTGGTGCGGAAGAGGGTGGGATTGTATACTTTTTTGGTGGCTGTAGAGCTTGTGGGACGTGGATTGCGCTAAGAACTTCACTTTTTGTTTTGCAAACACTGAGAGTATGTGGCAGTGCAAGGCAGCTTCGCGGGTGTGATGTTATAATAGAGTAACAGGAAGGAAGCCCAGAACTCCCGTTACAACGCCCCAACAGTCTTTCAAAAAGAGGATTAAGTATCTATCGAATGGAGGCAGTATGATATTATGACGCCGAAAGAATAGAAGTTTGGTATTCGTGAACGCACAGTGGTTATTCTTGTGTTGCTGATTTGGGTAGATAAACTGTTTGATTATCGATTTCGTTTTCAGTATAACTAACATATTAAGTTGCCCATTATAGCAGAAGAATCGACCCGGGCTCATTCCATCGCACTTGTATTCACACCTCTTATTGTTAATATTTAGCTTATATACCCCATCTGCCCACAGCAAACGTTGGCAAATATGAAGCTTTCGTTGACCGTCAAATGATGCGGAATCAGTGAAAAGCCCATGGCACCAACGTCTGTTTCACTGGACTCGGCCTTGCCGCTATCAACGGGTATCATAACAACATAGCAAATGCTGCCCAAGAGGCTCTGCAGGTTTTGGGTCTCCGTCAAGTACTCTCCCCACTATCACGGCAGGTGGTTTTGTCGTGCATGGAGACGAGGCACCTTGGATTGTTCTTGCGGTAGACTGCAACACTCATTGGTTCGGCATCGGATTGTATGCTATCGACGAGATTGGTATTGCAGTTCTCGTCGAAGGCACTGTGAGAAGCTTAAGGGTCGGAGAGCACAACCAACCCAACGCACTGAGAGACACGATAAGACATCCTTTCGCCAACCCTCTGCTAGACATTGATCTTTCCCGCCAAATCCATCACTTAGTTGTGTATGGCGAAAACATCAAGGGCGATGTCCTTCACCTCCTGACGGAGTTTGTGGATGCACACTTGGTCGACAACGCGTACTTCTCCAGTTCGGCCTTCGATAGCGTGACCATCATACCGTCTGATGTGCGTAATGCGATGGACACTGTAGACTTCAAGATGCATACGAAATCCACCTTTGGTTGTCATTGGCGATCTAAGTTTCAACCCGAAGATCATTCGAAGCTATGATAGATGTTGGAGATCGGCTTTCGTACCAACAGCTGGATCTAAGCAGCATGGCTATGAACCAACAAATAGTTACTCGTACTGGTCTCTTTAACCCACCTAAAGTATTCCCATGGCTATTTCCGCGATCTATTGGCCTAGTTCCGTATTGTCCCGCCTCTGTAGTCCCAAATCATCGAGACAGGACATAGATTCGAGAAACTGATATTCAAGTATCAACTTTATAGAAGCGTGCTTCAGGTCGTATTCCTGCACTGCCATACTAATAGCCTGTCCCCTAATACAAAAACTGCATAGGTCATACCAGTGCCCTAAATTCTATAACCATTTATCCTACCAAACCAAACTAAACTAAACTAACCCTACTCACACATCCAGATCCCCGCTCAATTTTATACAGAACAACAAACAACCCACCAACCAAAGTAAAATAAAGTCACCCAAACACACATCACCAAGACACAAACATTATATCAGTCAGTCAGAAAGTAAAAAGAGTATATTCATCTCCACTCCCCCACAACGTCACTTTTCCCGGTGCTCGTCACTATCTCCAATCCATACATCAAGTTTAGAACAAGCTACACAAGGTATTGGAACAGAAGAAGAAGAAAAAACAAGGCAGGCAAAGCAACAACAGGAGAGATTATTCGGTCTCCTATCCCGTTAACCAGCATTCGTTGGCAACAATATCCACCACCACTTTATTTGTTCGCCTTGGAATCACTGCCCATAACAGGGTTCTTGCCCTGGAGATACTGCGCATCCGACCTGAGCGTCTCATCAGGTTTATCTAGCACAACGGTTAGCAAAGTCCTCAAAAGCAAGGGGGTGAAAGGGGAAAGAACTCACCATGCCGAGCATAAAGCCCATCCTGCTCATCACTAAAAATACCAACCCCACCACTCTCCACCTGTTTCCTCGTCAACCCCAATTTACTCCCCTGCAGGCCCATACTGCCCAAAAACTGCACCGAGTCCCTCCACTCGCGTTCCTTCCGCTCCTTGCTCCAGCCCAACTCCTCGCTCATAAGATCGATGACAACGGGCAGCGCCTCGAGCGCCGCGTGCGCGTTCAAGAATGCGAGACGCATGCGCCTGGCGATGATATCCGTCGCCGTCTGCGCATACTCGTGACGCACGCAGTACCGCACCTCGCCGTCGATGAACGGGTACAGTGAGGAAATACGCTTTCCGCGGACAGGGAAGCGTTGCTCGGTGGGCGCGGAGAGAGAGGCCACGGTCCAGGCTCGGTCGCCGTAGGCCGTGCAGAGGTATGTCGCGACTTCGGTTTCGATGCCGAAGTGCTGGATCAA
Organism: Massarina eburnea CBS 473.64; assembly: GCA_010093635.1. Classification (NCBI taxonomy): domain Eukaryota; kingdom Fungi; phylum Ascomycota; class Dothideomycetes; order Pleosporales; family Massarinaceae; genus Massarina; species Massarina eburnea. The sequence goes on from MU006781.1 coordinate 353,568, forward strand.
GTTGATGAAAAGGGTCTTCGAGTAGCCGTGTGCACCGATGAGGCGGACGCGATGGGTTTGGCAGGTTCCGTCGAGCGGAGCTTCGTCTTCGACCCATGTGCCACTGACACGCGGAGGGTCGGCGAGGGCAGAGGTCTGGAGACCGAACTCCTTGATCGCTTCGTCCACGGTTTCTTCCGCCATCTCGCGGTACGTGGTCCATTTGCCGCCGGCGCAGGTCAAGAGACCAGATGCACTTGACGTGACGAGGTGGTTTCGTACGAGACCTTCTGTTTTGCCGGCTTTGGGGTCGCGGACTAAGGGGCGGATACCGGACCAGGCGGCTAGAACGTCGCCGCGGCGTACATTGATTTCGGGCTGCAGATAGCGTCGGATCTCTTTGAGAATCCATTCGATTTCTTCCTCGGTGGCGATGGGGTTCTTGACGACGGCCGTGGCTGTGTCGGTAGTACCGGCAATCGTGTTGCCTTGCCACGGGAGGAAGAAGACGACTCTGCCGTCTGATGTGCTTGGGTCGATCAGGCCCATGTTCGAGGGGCTGTAGTAACCGGGGAGAATGACGTGGACGCCGGAACTGGGTGCTACAATTTCTTCAGTGGTTGGGTCGTCTAGCTTGCGTATCGAGTCTGTGAATGGACCGGTAGCGTTGATTATGCCTTTGGCTTTGATGGAGAATTCCTCGGGCTTCTTGCCGTTGAGCTCAGGGATGCAGTCTTTGACGCGGGCGCCGTTCAGACGACCTGAGGCGTCTTTCTCGAGGGCAGTGACTTCCATGTGCGGAACTACTGTCGCACCGTAGAGCGCAGCGGTCATGGCGAGTGAAACATTCATGCGGGCATCGTTATGTGCACCGTCTATCAGAGTCAGCTTGAATCTCCAGACAGTCCATTCAACTTACCATAGTACACCAGCGCGCCAAAAAGACCATCCTTCTTCAACATGGGGAACGCATCCAGCGCCTTACTCTTGGTAAGGAAGTACGAACTCTCGATATTCTCCGCGCCAGCCAAGAAGTCATAGAACTTTGTTCCAGCCCAGAAGTACGGCGCCTTCCACCACGTATCGATGGGGATCATAATAGGAAGCCACGACGAGAGATGCGGCGCTGTGTCCAAAAAGTATCGGCGTTCGCGGAGCGCTTCGACGACGAGCTTGTACCTAGAAATGTTGTCAGCGTCATCCACCTCGACCGTAGTACGGGGATAGAATGATAGGGGTGTATCTTACTGGTTGTAATCCAAATTCCAAACCGCCTTCTCAAGATAGCGCACACCACCATGCACCAACTTGGTACTCTTACTACTCGTCCCACTGCTAAAATCATCCCTCTCGACAAGCGCGACCTTCAAGCCCCTCGTAACAGCATCCAGCGCAATACCAGTGCCCGTGGCACCCCCGCCAATGATCAATAAATCATACGGATCATCATCGCTCGCCTTCCCTGCGACATTGTCCTTGGCAGTCTTGACGGCCTTGTCGCCCTCATTCCCGCCAAGCCAGCCCCCAAGCTTCCTCGCCCTGCTAAGATATGTCCCCGCACTCCTCTTCAATGTCTCGATCTGCTCCTCTCTCGTCTTCACATTCGGGAACTTGGGCGGTCTGAAGACGCCACCTTCGCCATAGGTCGGGGGTGGCACAGCAGCAGCCTCGGTACCGGGAATCTCGCGCGGGCGGTAGACGGTATAGAGTGCCGCGCCACCGAGTGCTACCGCACCAGTGGTGTAGAGCAAAGGGCGGACAATGCGACTTGCCCGTGACCGTGTCGCCATTGTGATGATGGGTAAGAAAAAGTGCTCGGGACCTTGGGATTATTATGTCGAATGGATTGTCGAATCGTCCGAGGTTCAATGAAATATTCCTGTTACGATGTGTACCGGCTCACGCCTTCACATAAAGCACATCAGCATCCATCATCCCATCGTCTCATCGTCTCCTCATCTCCCCATCTCCACAATCCATCCCCACCCTCTCCGGAACATCTCCACAACCCACCACACTCACCTCAAAAACCCGCTAAGCCAACATCTCCCTCTGAGCAAAATCGAAGCACAAATTTTCCGGAAGAGCGTTGTTGGAGAGAGGGAGAAAGAAGGGGCGAGGAAAGTAGGCACGAAAGGTGGATCAATTAGTGTTGATCTTTCAGAGTGGCAGATGACGTTGCGGCCGTCTCACACGATTCGCGCTGGTTGCTTGGGCGTGTTCCGTTCCTAGTCCGGCTTTTTCGGCAGAATAGAACACCGAAGAGACTGAGCCCACGTGCTACTTGTCCCCTTTTCCACACAATCCAACCTTCTTTTTTTTCTTTTTTTGCATCCCCTTCACAAAGGAACAGACGATATTGGGCGATGCCAGCTATGTAATTATGACAATGAGGCTCTTCCAAAGCTATCCAGGAACAGCAACCCGAACCCACAAAAGATCGTCGACCCCCACGCGCCAACACCCCCAGCCAAGCCAGGTTTGCCAGACTCTCCAACATCGGGATTCCCACATGACAATAACATTTGCTCCTTGCAGAGTGCGAAATATGCATGTTTATGTTTCCAGTTTTTTTTTTTCAACTTGGGTACTCCTAGACCTCGGGGGAGGTTCTAGCTACATACATGCATATATACATGCTAAAGTGCGACCAGACCTGCCACCATCCAAACCAAGCCAGCCGTTAGACAAATGTTGCGTATACTCCCTCACGTTCCAAACGGACATGATTCCGTCTCTTTCATGAGTACCCAACATGAAGAAAAATACCGATCCGGACCCCACCCCACCCCACCCGATACATATATACATTACTCGCAGCCCCAATGCAATCTAAATCAAAACCCATCCACCACCCACCTCACAAGCAAAACATCCACAATCCCATTCCCCACAATCACCGCCGCGACCAACCCCTGATGAACCCACCCGAGCCTCTCCCGTCTAGTCTTCATGCTAATAACCGCAATCGCACACATCAACACATTGAATGCCGTTCCAAACAGGACCACAAAGTCGACCACACCTCTACGTTTCTTGCGACTCGTAGTCGTCATCGTGCCGATGATGATGTTCAGAACCGTCGCCATCAGCAAGCACGTGGAGTAGAAGCGCAGTTTCGTCATTTCGGCCTTGTGCTGCCGGATCTCGAGCTCGGTGAGGAGGGACTGGCGCTCGCGCTCGGTTTCCCGCCGAAGGAGGATTTCGCGCTGAGGATCGCGGAGCGTGCGGAAGAGGCCGCTGAAGTAGCTTTCATGGTGTGCGTCGTCTCCGTTGGTACCTGCAAAGGTTCCGTATCCCGCTAGATAGAGTCAGCAAATCTTTGTCCAGACAACCATACGAGTGTTGTGTGGCATACCTCTTGAAATTACAGGAGACAGGTCGGAGACGGTATCGTCATCACTACTTTCTGTATCCGATGCGTCATCCGGCGTTTCGCGAATCCCCAAGAGCCATCTGGCCTTCGCCACACAATTTTCGAAGAATTCTCGTCCGGGGTAGTTGACCTTCTCGTCAGGGTCGATGTAGATGTAATAGCCTTCGTCCTCAGACTCGGGGTTATCGTATTCGTTCCAGTACCGCTGTGGCTCTGGTTCAGCCTGCATCGGCGGAGGATACGCTGAGTAGGGTTGCCGTTTCTTTTTGCGAAATGCCTGTAGAGACGGTGGATCTACAAATTCCGGTGCTGAGGTTGCAGAGGACTCGCCTCGGGGGGTATATGGGCTTGAGAAGCCGTCCGTTTGTGAGGTTGTGGATGTCGAAGTCTGTGGAGGTGATAATTGAGCAACCGACACGTTGGCGGTGCTGTCCTTGCGTCGCTGGCGCTTAATCGGCGGAGGTAGCTTGCGAATGTCCTTCTTCAACAGTGGCATCCACAGTGGAGCAGCCATCGCCTCAGGCTTACAGCACGTCCAAACCGCATGCGCTTCTAGTGAAAAACCCCTAACTCGTTCCAGCAGATGGCTACGATCTAGTGTCTGAAGTAAAGCGCCTGAATGCGTGCCCTCTGTTCGTATTTGAAGAACAGCATGAGGAAACGCGGTAGACTCGTTGCGAGCTTCATTCACCCAGTCATCACTGTCCAGGTCCCGGTGAAGTGAAGCTTTGGTAAACACATCCCGATCCAGAAATGCCCATTGTCCTCCGAAACTGTTGTTGCGAAGACCCGCGAAGCGAGTGCGTCTCGAACAGATGCCTGCGATTGGGGTGACATCCTGGTGCTGGGAAAGCCACTCCCGCGCCTTGTTGACGCTATTCCTGGAAAGCTGATCTTCACCATAGGATTCCTGTTGCTGCAAGCCAGAGTCTTGCCGCATGTTAAACGGCGAAGAAATGTCGAGGAAAGATTGGAGCTGGCTTCTTTTCAATTGCGCTGTTGTGATGTCATGTGTCGCTTGGGCATCGACATTGACGACGACGGCTGCATCGCCAGATGAAGTCCAGCGTGCAGCGCCAGCAGCCTTGATTTGCACGGTGCCTGCTGTGTCTTCACTAGCACCTATCGTGCTCGCATTTTCCTTGATAGCGAAAGATCCGGGGTGATCCAGGACGAGAAGTCCCACAGCATCCTCATTGTCAACATGTTTGTCGTTGGCTGTTGACGATTTACGCCGGCTACGTGTTGCTTGGGGCGAATGGATGGTCGCTGCTGCACTTCGTCCCGAGTAAAGGCGCATATGCTGCAGCAATAAAACCTCCACCTCGACAATATGGTCCGGATGTATCCAGTATGTGGCCTTGGTACCACCGGTCCCTAGAGGTGTTAATGAGAGAGTAAGGTCGAATTCAACTTCAGAGCCGTTACGGATCGACTGGGAAATCCTCATCGACGGTGACGAAGTATTCCCGCCGGCCGTAGGGCCAGATGCACCAGGCGCGTCAAAAGCAGCGCGTAGAGCGCCGAGGACTTCAATGTATTGATTCAAAACATGGCCAAGATCCAGCTGGTAAAAGCTGTCTGGACTACTTGTAATCTCAAGCTTGAACCGGCGCTCCAACTCCCTATCTTGGGTCCACCGTTTATATTTCTTCAAGATCTTGCGGAATCCGGTGCGTTGGGCGACTTGGAAGCGTGAAAGCGATCGGATCTCTTCTCCGGCCCTGTCAAATGTTAGAGACGCTCTCCTACATGGTATGGCGCAGGCAGTGTGTGGGGAATTGCTGACTTGGTCACGTCGTCGTCGATCTTGGCGTATTTCTCGATAACACGGGCTGGCAGCCGTCCGCCCGCCTGTCCATACGTCTGTCGCAACTGCAACTGCTGCAGGCTCTTGCCAATATGTTCTAGTCTTCGGTCGATCTCGCCGGTCTTGCTCCGGATGAACAGGTTTATACGGTCGTGCTGCGTCTTCAGCTCCCGGAAGAAGGAATCGCCAAAGACCTTTTCGTTTGTTGCGCCCTGGCCGGGGATCGATACGGCTCTACCGGCACCGGCACTCGTGTGGCGCTTGATCTGGTCCTTGAGGAAGTCGTAGTCGATGTTGACTGCAGCCGGGTTAGCCGTTGCGACGTGAAGGCGGTGACGGGGGAAGCGCACAGTGGCCCCATTCTGGTGAACGCTGCCTCAGCGTTTCACCGTATTTCATGCTTTGGTGGTCTCTCTCAACGAAGAGGAAACTAGACGGATTGCACAAGAATGTGACTTCGGCGGAATGTGTCGCAGTCCGAAGGGTGAGCACGCGACACCTTGGCGAATGTCGAAGACGGATAGCAGGGGATGGTAGCAGGTCGGAGATGGTACCGGCCAGTGCGAGTGGACGGACGAGGATTAAGAATATGTGAGCCGGGAGCTACAGCAGGGGCCGTCGAAGGGTGATCAATATTTGGAGTTGTTGGAGGATGTGATAGGGTGGGTCTGTACGTCATAGACCGAGGCCAAAAAAACGTGAAACCAGTGAGAGTGAGAAGGAGTGAAACAGCGACGAACGCTCGTGAACTATGGATTGAAGCCGTCCAGAGTGGGGGAAGAGAGTGAAGATAACTCCAGACCGACAGCCATGTTTGGTGATGTGTGCGGCACGACGCCTGCTGGGACTCCCCTGCCCGGGCCGTGTTTATCGACGGTGTTCAGCCGAAGAGTGAGTGGATGCGACGGCGGACGCGAAGACGCCACAGCCGGAAACAATCAATGCGACGTCTGGGGGTACGGGATGTATACGAGGTTGAAACGGGAGGCAGGGTAGCATCCGATGGTTTACTAAGAGTTGTGTATCTCCTCAAGCTTCCCAAGCTTCCCAAGCATCGTGATATCTCTTATCCGCATAAACTATCTACATAGATTGAGACTCGAATAGGTACACCATCGCAAGCCCGTATCCAACGGAGCAAGGCCTCGACTGGGAAACGCGTGCAGCAGGAGATGGTGGGGTTGGGTCCCTCCACGCGTATTCTGAAGCATCGAAAAACACTGCCGTGAGGTCTGGAGCTGCAAAGCTTATTTCCTTTCCTAGCGGGTCTCCGCATTGGTGCGGGAATAGGTCCCGATGGACGGGCACGGGCACGGTCATGTGGTTTTGCCTGCATCGTGGGGTTTGTAACATGATGCTTTGCATTGTGGGTCACCTTAAAGGAAGATAGCGCGTGAGGTCATACTGGGGCACGCGCACTCCTGCCATATTGGCTTGCCGGTGGAACTCGAGATAATGCAGACTGTGCGCTGCAGGCTGCGTATAGAAGGTTCCGCGGAGACGTACAGTGACCGACGCTGGCCGAATGGCATGCCGTCGCGGGAGAGCTGCATGCATTGGACATAGATGCGGAAGAGCAGCTGACATTGAAGGCAGAATATCCATTCCCTTGCTAAGAACGCCGATCCGCTATATACATGCAAGAACGGCTACATACCACACAGTATACCGTGATACCTAGTCATACAGGACCGTTAGAGCAACTAACCCGGGGGCAGGGTGCTCTGGTCGACGACGTCTTTTGCATCCTTCTCCTCAACTTCCTTCGGGTCGTGGAGCGGGGAACGGGGCAGTGCCGTCAGTCCTGCACATTCGTTAGCATACGTCGTACGCCATGTTCAACATGGTGACTCACCCGTCCTCGCAGACTCCAAAATGCCAAACGGCGCAATGAGTTTCATAAACGAGTCTATCCTAGTCGACTTGGCAGAAACCTCCACAATGCAGTTGTTCGTGCTGATGTCGAGCACCTTGCCGCCGAACTGGTGCGTCATGAAGGTGATGGCGCGCAGATGCTCGTGCTTGTGCCTCAATGCCTGACTGACGGCCAGCTTGTTCGGGTGGAAGTCTCTCCTGAGGGAATCGCGGGCTGCCTCTTCGGCAACGGCTACCTGCTCGTCGGAGAGCTCGGCAGGCGGCTCGCCCTTCTGGAACGCGGGCTGGATGGCTTCTTGGTGATGGGTGAGCAGCTCCTCAAAGTACTCGGGCCCGAGAATGGAGACCTTGGCCAACAGCAGCTCACGCTGGACAAGAGGCGACTGCGTGTAGTCGAGGACAGCCCACACGGGGACCAGGTCCTCGAGCTGGCGACGGGCCTGCTCTATCACGCCGTCCTGGCCTCGGAGCACAATGGTCATGCGCGAGAGGTCGGCCACCTCGGTATTGCACACGACCAGGCTGTCAATGTTGAAGCCACGGGCGGCCAAAATGCCGGAGACGCGCGAGAGCACACCGGGCTCGTTCTGCACCAGACAGCTCAGGATGTGGCGCTTCGGCGGAGCTTGCGAGGGCAGCGGCGTCTCATAGAGGATGCTGCTGACGGCGGCCTGGGCGGACCACGCGGGCGGACGGTCATCGGTGGGGAGGGGCGCAATGCGGCGGTGGAGGGCTTTGTATGCCAGGGCCGAGGTGGACGACGAGCTTTGCGCGCGCCGCTGCTGTTGACGCACCGCAGCCATGCACGGCCTGGAGAGGAAGCTGCGCATGGGCAGAGCCTGGACGGCCCGCCGAGTTGCCATTGCGGAAGGTGCGGCCTGGGTGCGGCCTGGGGACGGCAATTGGAGGAGGCGTTTGCAGGTGAGCTGGACGGCTGGTCACGGTCGAGCTGGCAGAGTCACGGCAAGCAAGGTCAGTCCACCAGTTCACCAGTTCACCTGGAATTTCTGGAGTCTGCGGTGCCGGTACCGGAAGCAGGGATACGTGGGGGCACGGACGCAGCTACTGCTTCGCACAGGCGAGGCCTTGGCATGACTAGTTTCTTTTAGCCTTCTGCATAACCTCAACTCCGTCACCTCCGCACCACGCTTGCTCGACACGCTGCCTGCCCACCATGTCGCCCACCATGTCAGCTTCACCACCCCGTCGGTCGCGCTTCGACAGGGACGACTCTGAACGCCCGCCGCGCTCGCGCTTCGATCGGGAGGACTCAGACCGTCCACGTTCCCGCTTCGACTCGGGCCGCCGCTCGCGCTCGCCTGCAACCAGGGAGCCCGAGTCTCGTCGCGCGCGCAGCCCCATCGGACGCGGCGCTTCAGATAGTCCTGCGACGGTCGAGAAGCCCAGGGTGAATGCTGCTGCACTGGCCGCGGCGGCGGCTGCAAAGATCAACGCGCAGATTCAGGCGAAGAAGGGCATCCAGCATGTCGAAGTGCCCCCCATTCGCACTGTACGTCTGCCCCACCTCGCCGCGCCACCGCTGCTAACACGCGCCAGGTCTCTAGCCCGTCGATTCCCAAGTCCCCCAACCTAAACTCCGGCAAAGCGTCCATCAGCGACACGTACCAGCAAGACGGTGACTTCATCAAAGACATTGAAATCAATGATCTGCGTAATCGCTACACACTGACCAAAGGCGCTGTACAAAAAAAGGTATAATTAGCTTTTGCGTTCACTGATCTTCCAGGGCCCGCGCCTTGTCCGGCCGCTGCGCATCTCTAGTAGTCCTGAGTGCACCGAGCCGCGACCAAGCCCTTGTTTGAGCGTCTCTCTTTCGAGAGAGATAGAGCTTACAGACGTCTAGCTATCTACGCATTTGTCCTCTGCTAACCTCTACTGTGACATCTAGATCAAAGACGACACAGGCGCCGGTACGCTATCCCCGAAACATTGACTATTGTAGATCTCTGCTTATACAGTCCAAGATGTCACAACCCGCGGCGAATACTATCCTGACAAGAACATGGCGACTGCCGCTGTACGTTTGCCCCTCCTTTATCGACGCTCCGTGCTGATCTTCCGCAGAGCCCTCCCCTGTATCTTCGCGTTACCAGTACCTCAAAACCAGGCCTCGACGCTGCGGTCAAGCAGATCGAGGAGATGATGCAGCAAGACCTGCCTAACCTTGTTGATGAGCGTCGGTTTCGTCGTCGTGAGCCCGAGAACTTTGAGCGCGACGAGTTTGGACGGGTATGGTTACACTCAAGCGAGGAACCACATTTGTGGATGCTGACAATGTGTAGCGCAAGTGGCCCGAAGAGAAGCTGCCCGTCGACCTGGAGCCCATCGGCGGCTTCAATCTGCGAGCCCAGGTCGTTGGTCAGGGCGGAGCGAACGTCAAGTACATCCAGAGCGAGACCGGATGCAAGGTTCAGATCAAGGGCCGTGGCTCGGGTTTCCTAGAGACGGCGACGCAGCGCGAGAGCGAAGAGCCAATGTATCTGCACATCGCCGGACCGCGCCCGGAAGGCGTCGAGCAGGCGAAGACGCTGTGCGAAGAACTGCTGGAGCGAGTGCGCCAAGACTACCAGAGCTTCAAAGAGAACTCGGCTCGGAATCGCTTCAGCGGAGGTGGCGACCGGCATGGCGCAGGAGGCGACCGTTACGGAGGAGGCGACCGGTACGGCGGAGGTGATCGTTATGGAAATGGACGCCCCGGCTATCAAGACCGCCAACGCAGCCAGAGCTATGGGCATGGAGGCTATGGCGGTCCCGGCGAAGCCCAGTCCCCTGTGGCGGCTGATGCGAACGGTGCAGACCAAGTTGCGGCAGCCTGGGCCGCTTACTACGCTCAAGTAGCCCAAGCCCAGCAAACACCGGCCGCCGGGGCGGATCCATATGCTCAATACGGAGGACTGGAGGCCTACACGCAGTGGTACTACCAACAACAGCAGCAATATGCAGGTTACTACGGCCAGCAAACGGCAGCCCAACAGCCTCCTGGAATGGCAGCAAGCGCAGGACCGCCTTCCGAGGCTCCTCCCCCTCCGCCGCCCTCTGGATCGCCTCCGGGATACAATTCTGTATGTTATTCTTTCCCTTTCCAACAAGGTTTAGAATATTGACCTGTCGAAGGTTCCACCGCCTCCTGGTTTGTAAGCGCATCCAATACCTTGAACGCCGCCTGCCATGGAGCTTCCAGACGGGCGCTCTAGGGCATTTTCACCCCCGGTCTGTCGGTGCTTTCGACATGTAAAGCTGAACATGCAACTTCCATACGGATACTTTCATGGCGTAGTCCTACATAGTCTCGTCTAGAGCATTGTTATGTAGTTGGTAAGCTACTACTACGTGTGTTGACCAACTTTTTCGCCTGGACTTTCCGCCTGTCCTTTTCACATACCCTTTTCACCTGCTTCGGCATGTTTGGTAAATTCGACCAAAGGTACAGAGGCGCTGGAGCAGGTGTTGAAGTCTAGGATATAATGGTTGCGTGGAAGGTCGTGTGGGTTCATGATAGTACCCAAATTGATGCACCTGAACTGCCGCGCCACTGTCTTCATGCTGTGCTTGCAAATGCGAGAGTGAAATGTTTTTGTGACATGGGCGACGTGATGACTCTCGGTGGCGTCTGATAGGCCAGAGCTTCCCCAGAAATCGGAATCCTCATTCGGGCCGACGTCGCAATCGATAAATTTTGTGGAATTGCGCGCGGGTCGACAGCAGTAGATACCTCAGAATACCCAACGATGCGGGCGCACGCGATCAGAGCTGGGCAGATTGCCAATTGCAGGGTGAGTGTTTGATCTAGATATGTTATACTGCATATACTCCTAAACGAGGTGTGCGACTGCTTAAAAGGACCCCACGAGAGAAGAGTCAGTGTGACATGTTCACTCACAACACCAGGCACATGTCCTCCCCTCCTTCCGGAATGCCCAACTAGTATCGCGAAGATACTTGGCTACCACGCACGATGTCCCCCGTACCCAGGCCGCCGACCTCGCTCTCCGCACGCCGCCCTACCAGAAGCTCCTCAAGCGCCTCGAAGAAGTACGACGAGTGCTAGGCTCGACCCGCCAATTGACCCTCGCCGAAAAGATCCTCTATTCCCATCTCGACAACCCCGAAGAATCTCTCCTCACAGGCACCCAAAATGGCAAGGACATCCGCGGCAAAGCCAACCTCAAGCTCAAGCCCGACCGCGTGGCCATGCAAGACGCCTCGGCGCAAATGGCACTCTTGCAATTCATGACCTGCAATCTTCCCTCCACCGCCGTCCCCGCGAGCATCCACTGCGACCACATGATCGTCGGCGAGACGGGCGCCAAGGCCGATCTCAAGAACTCAATTGCCGGGAACAAGGAAGTGTTCGACTTTCTGGAGTCTGCCGCGAAGAAATACGGCATTGAGTTCTGGCCACCGGGCGCGGGGATTATCCATCAGTCGGTGCTGGAGAACTACTCGGCACCGGGGCTGATGATGTTGGGGACGGATAGTCATACGCCGAATGCGGGCGGTCTGGGTGCGGTGGCTATTGGAGTTGGAGGTGCGGATGCGGTAGATGCACTGGTCGATGCGCCGTGGGAGTTGAAGGCACCGAAGATTTTGGGTGTCAGGCTTGAGGGGCAACTGAGTGGGTGGGCGAGTCCAAAGGATATCATTTTGAAGTTGGCTGGCCAGCTCACTGTTAGGGTGCGTATGACTCTCCTACATCTGAGATGTTGGCTAACGATGTAGGGTGGTACTGGATACATCATTGAATACTTCGGTCCTGGTGTCGAATCGCTGAGCTGTACCGGTAAGAACAACTCCGTGCGAACTCACGACACACACACTGACTTCTCTACTTTTTAGGCATGGCAACGGCTTGTAACATGGGTGAGTAAAAGATCTATTACAGTGCAAATGGCTTATCACTAACGATACCCAGGTGCTGAGGCTGGAGCAACGACGTCCATCTTCCCCTTCTCTCCCTCTCACATTCCCTACCTCGAAGCCACACACCGCGGTCCTATTGCGCAAGCCGCCCAGGCGATCGCATCCTTGCCCTCGGAGCGTAACCTCCTCCGCAGGGATCCCGAAGCCGAGTACGACAAGGTCATCACTATTGATCTCTCGACCCTAGAACCGCACATCAATGGCCCATTCACTCCTGATCTATCTACGCCATTGTCGAAGTTCAAGTCAGTGGTGGAAGAGAAAAATTGGCCGAGAACGTTTGGCGCTGGTCTGATTGGCAGCTGTACTAACAGCTCGTATCAGGATATGGTACGTAAATATTGGAGCGAAACCTCTCCATGAGCTTTGCTGACTTTGTAGACCCGTTCCGAGGAGATTGTCAAGCAGGCATCTGCTGCTGGATTGAAGCCAAAGGCTGATTTCTTCATTACCCCTGGTAGCGAACAGATTAGAGCCACCCTCGAGAGGGATAACACGCTTCAGACTTTCTCGGCGGCGGGCGGCACTGTGCTAGCCAACGCATGCGGTCCTTGTATCGGGCAGTGGAAGAGAACAGACGACGTCAAGAAAGGTGAAGCCAACGCCATCCTGACCTCATACAACCGCAACTTCCCTGGCCGAAACGACGGCAACCGTGCCACCATGAACTTTCTCGCATCTCCCGAGCTCATCACTGCAATGTCCTACTCCGGCTCAACGACCTTCAACCCTATGACCGATAGCATACCCACACCGTCCGGCACACCTTTCAAGTTTACCCCGCCAAAAGGACACGATCTCCCCTCTGCCGGTTTCGCCGACGGAGTAGCAGAGCTCCAGCCCACGCCCGGAGTGCCCGATCCCAGCGTCGACGTTGTTGTAGACCCCAACTCTACGCGTCTAGCTCTCCTCGACCCCTTCTCCCCCTTCCCCGACTCGGAACTCACATCGCTCCGCGTACTCTACAAAGTCAAGGGTCAGTGCACAACCGACACCATCTCCGCCGCAGGCCCCTGGCTCAAGTACAAGGGCCACCTCCCCAACATCTCAGAAAACACTCTCATCGGCGCTGTCAACGCCGCCACGGATGAAGTCAATGTCGCCTACGATACCGACGGCACTAAATCCGGCATCCCCGAACTTGCCAAGCGCTGGAAGTCCCAAGGGCACGAATGGCTCGTTGTCGCCGAACATAACTACGGCGAGGGCTCTGCCCGTGAACACGCTGCCCTGCAGCCGCGTTACCTAGGCGGCCGCATCATCCTCGCTAAATCGTTTGCGCGTATCCATGAGACCAACCTCAAGAAACAGGGTATTGTGCCTCTCACTTTTGCTAACGAAGCCGATTATGATCTTTTGAGTGCGTGCGATGAGGTGAGTACGAGGGGTCTGTTGGATGTACTGAGGAGTGGTGGCAAGGGAGAGGTTGAGTTGGTGCTCAAGAAGGGAGGCGAAGAAAAAGTGATCAAGACGAGACATACGCTTAGTGTGGACCAGAGCGCTTTTGTCCTGGCAGGAAGTGCGTTGAATGTTTTGGCGAAGAATGCCAAGGCCGAATAAGAGGTTACCCGGGAGAGTGGGTTGAGTGATTAGATGAGTGGGCGAATGAGGGGGACAAAAGAGAAAAATTAGGCATATAGGACTTGGCGTTGTGTTCTGTACATAAATTCCTTGTAGGACAGCGAGAGCCGGAGCAAAAGATTCGTTCATGTTAAAGTTGCTTTATCGGGTGGTGATGGGGGTTTCTCTTATCGGGTTAAAGATGCATTCATGTGATGTCTGTCCCCAAACATTAGAACTCGATAACCACGTACGGGTACCCTTAACTGCCATCTTTACGCATCGCTAGAAATCCCGGAGTAGAAATGAGAGGAGGTGTTGATGCTTGAGACGAGACTTTGGCAGGGTATGGGAGCGAATGGAATGATAGGATATGACAAGGGGGGTTGTTTTATCCTGGGCTTTTATGTTGTGTTATCGGTATGTTCTATGGGGTAGCGTTTTCGTGATATAGATGATGGAAGATAGTTGACCGGTTTGGATACTACCGTGGTATGCATGTGCGTGGTGCAGATGCTGTTCTTTACTTCTTGTGGTTGGGTAGGGATGGTTGAAAATGGGCTGGGCTGGGCCTTTGGAGGACTGGGGTATTGCTGTTTTGGGGGGGTCGGAGAGGAGAGATGGGGATGGTGGACTTGATTGGGCGAGGTGGGGTGGAGTTAATTTGTGCTGTGATACAATGTGTTGTTCGGTAGACTGTGTTGTTTTAGGAATGTGGGTTTAGAGATTAGCGTTCAGTGGTGTTTGAGAGGGAGATTTAGGTCTTGATTGAGGGAATGGAAGCGGGTTTCTTGATCTTAGGAAGACGAGGTAGTGCTCAAGATGTTCTCATCGTTGTGTGAAGTTTTACTTGTTTACTATTTAAGAGATGATCTGTCTGTTTTGTATTTATTTTGGTTTTCTGCTATATATGTGTGTACTTCTTCTGTCAATGCTTAGGAATTGTACCTTGATAATATGTAAAATACCTAGAATGCTTTGCTCCGCCTTTACATCGTCTGCACCCAAGGGATTGGAGCGAAATTAACCTTATCTTCACCCAACATATGAGGTGGACTCGGGATTGGGTTGATTAATTAGACTTCTACACGAACTTTCCAATATTGTGTAGCTTCCGAGCTTCCCGATACAGTACACCGCATATACGGCACATATCTACCCGACGTTAAGTCATTTATCCCCGCACAACCCGACCGGAATCTGGAGCATGTGGAAGCGGAGCAGACTTGCTGACCGAAAAGACAATGCCTCTTTCTCTAACTGAATAATAGTACGAGGCTGCTGAACTTCCTCACACCAACACTGACCGTCCATTTCGCCTCACTGCGGTACTAAGTCCCCCAAGACTGATCCCCTTCGTATCTTTATTCCCGCACTCTCGTATGCATCCTCACGCCTAATCTTTCCCTCGCGGCGCGGGCTTCAAGCAAGCTTCCAGACCGGTGAGCGGTTTCGGACAATATCGAACGTCGGCCCGAGCCCAACACCGTAGCGCCCAACGTCAGCCTCATGACCCGTTAACCGTGGCTTTACATGTGGCACGTATGCCCAGGCCGACTAAACCTTTCTAGCTGCCCGCCTAGCCTGATGCGGTGTAGCCGGAAGCAAGGAAGCTCTTCCGAAGCGGGATATATGCGGGCATGCCGTCACGAGACCTTGCCGAGTACCGCATAGTCTCTTGCAACTGGTCTCGACTAGGCCCAGAGGAGTTTGGATTCCGTTTATCTGAGGGCCTATCGGATGGCCAGGATTGAGCCAT
>MU006781.1:371732-393511 GCA_010093635.1 Massarina eburnea CBS 473.64
ATAGGCCCTCAGATAAACGGAATCCAAACTCCTCTGGGCCTAGTCGAGACCAGTTGCAAGAGACTATGCGGTAGCCTTACATGGGTCCGAGCGTAAGGCTTATGTCACTAAGTCGGCTACACGGATGCGTGAGCGTTCTCTGGTTTGCCCAGAGCGTTCGCAACGGAATGTCAGGTGCCGCTAGCTTGTTCAGGAGTACCGGGATGGTGAGGATTGAGGAGGCTTTGTAGCTTGTGATTGCTTGTCGCTGGCTGCTGGTTGCCTTGTGGTTGCCTTGGACTTGAGAGCGGTGACCCACTTAGAGGAGATGACGACAATGAGGAGCGGATATTCGGTGCTTAGGTCTTTTGGGAGATGCATGTGCGGAGGAAAGGTGCTTGGCGGGAGAGGTAGTTGAGGTATATAGGTTTGCTATGCCCTCGTCCTGGAGGAGTTTGAAACTACCTTTGACGGGATATCACTGAAACTTATTTCACATCTTCACTTTATATCAACGAAGCTTCCATCTTGATCAACATCAGTATCAAGTATCAATAACCTCTCATCACTACTCGAGAGGTCCCACTGCAACACCTACCCGCGACCCTACATTAACGGTCGCACCCAACCAAATTCAAGCTTACCACACGCCTGCTCGATGAAAGGACACTACTCTACACACTTCAACCCGCGAGACCTCTCCTCTCGCCTCACGCGCATCAAGAAGACACATTCGGCGCCCAACGATGGCGACGCCGTCTCTCGACTCCCTCGACTGCCCAGCGGAAGCGGAGCAAGAGCCCCCTCCTTTATGCCTACCAACAACGACAACAACGACGACATGGACCTCACGCATCTCCCAGTCTTCACCAAATCCTCCACCATGTCGACAACCAGCACCAGCGAGAGCCACGAGAGCTCTGATAGCAAGGTCTCGCGACTGGAAGTCAGAGGCGTACATACTTTCCCCCTTGCGACATGCACAAGCAGCGAGAACGTTGAAGTTGGACAGGGAGGGTTTTCGAAGCCCGGCGTGCGGAGGAGGGGGAGTTCGAGGAGTGAGAACGCGGGCGAATTTAGGTATTATGGAAGGCATGCGAATAGTTGGCTGTTCAATGATTTCTCCATCACCGATACGGTTAGGAGGGGGTTTGGCAAGGTGTTCTCGGGGAAAGAGGGACATGGATAGCGGGAGTGAGGGAGTGGAGGATGATGAAGTGTGTGGTAGGGGATTGGTTTTGTCGCTTGTTGGGGATATTGAACTTTTGAGCACTTTCGTGAAGGTGCTACTGCAGTCGCTACGTTTTTGTCGATGTCAATACTATCGTCATTTTTTCAACTTGATTTTCTGTTGTGATTATATGTGTGAGTTCGGTGATCTGGGAGCTGGGTGTTGAGAAGTTGTTGTCCGTCCATAAAGAGTAACGATCAGCGTCGGGATCGAAGCGGGCTTTACGTCATTGTCTCATCCTTCGTTGCGTTGGTCGAAAGATGAGTCCTTGACTTGTCGGGGCTATGCTAATTATAATGGAGCCCGGAGATATTGTTGCATTTACAAGGGTATTATTGAGGAAGAGAGTCAGCAGCAGTGGGGAGGAATTGCAAGGATGGACGGTTACCGAAGGGTGGTTTTTAGGTAGGATAAAGTGGGTAGAAAGGTGGCGAAATTGTGTATAGAAGAGCAAGTATCGGCAGCAAAGAAGAGACCGCGAGCTTTTAGTGGTGTTACATAGTTGAACCGATTCCTCTTCATATAGTAACTTCCTGAAGAATAAAGATACTCTTAACATTTCTACAAACGATCATTCATAATTGAACACAAGCTGTCTGTGTTGCTGTACGGTGTCAGAGTGAAGATAGTTGCGCTTTTGAAGTATTGAAGTGGATGAAGCCATTTTTCAAGTAGTAGCTCAAGTCATCCTTTCGACGTATAGCGGTATCCCGTATATGTAAGTTTGCTTTCTAAAAGTAATAGTAGGTAAACATCCACAGTTCTATATCAATATGTGAGCTACTTCTGAGTTGTTCCAACACTGTAGTCCACCAGATCACGCCTTCTTTTCCAACATCATCTCAAGATTTAACTTTTCCCCCCCTTTACCACCTCCGCTTCGACTTCGCAGCGATGTTTAATACATGTGTACTAATTTGCATAGGTGTATAGCGATCACTGTACTACTAGCATTATCGTGAAAAACTCCGAATTGTTGATGTGCGTCGTATACGGTCTGTATTTGTAAAAATATCGTATCTAGACGACGTGAATGAAGTTGTCGATAGCGTAAATATACCCAAAGCGGACAAGGTAACCTCTCTACGGGTGATATGGCATCTTTTTGTCGCAGTCACAGTAGTCCAAATCACAGTTCTGATCGTTTCTTACCAATCTGGATACCTGAAGATTTGGTCAGCTTGTATGTACACAATCCCCGAAAGTGTGTCACTCACCTCATCAAAGCTCCCCAGATACACTTCATCCCAAAGTGGGAACTCCCACAAACCTATCAAGGTGGTAGGCTCATTGGAACGAGTGGAATGCGTCGGTGGGATAGTTAAAGCCAGATACGATACCACAAGGTCATGGTAAGATTCCTTGTTGCCTCGCCCAGTAAGCGTTCACAAGACGATGCCGAAAGCAGCATGAGGTAGTGTATCACAAAGTTGTAAGAAGCAACGACCAAAATATTGTGCTTTTTATCCTTGTTAACTGCTTTCCACACTACAACAAGGCGAATATCTGCAGGAGTATGATTGGAATCCATATCGAGAGATTTGGAAATCCGGGGAACTTCTAGTAGTTGGTGGCAAGCTTTGAATGCGGGCAGAGAACTTTCAAGTGATAGAAGATTATAGAACTAACCACCGATGGTAGACTAGATATAGTGGAAGACAAGGTTGCGTCATCCACGTTAGGGTTATGAAGAAAATATCAACGTGTGAAGGAGTCTAAGCTTACGTATGTTACTATATATAGTAATGGATTACTCATTATTTAACCTCAAGGAGGATAACACATTAAAACATAAGGCAACTAAGTTCAAGATAAACAGAGATCTTTAAACCGTTTTACCCCAACCTCACCATTGCGAGAATATCTTCAAGGAATTGATCTGCCAATAACTTTCTGCAAAGGCCGCTGGATTGTTCGCTACGTAATCAGCACAAGTCGGCGCCAACGCTGAACTACACACTGATCAGCCTCTAGCCTCAAGTCACTATCCATCTGTAGACTTACCAGATTGGATTGCTAGACCACACGGAACCCGCCCAATCGCCACAAAATGTCGTATCGATGAGCAGACTATGATCCACAAAGTGCGTACTCAGATCACAATCGCCTTGAAAGCTTGCATCAGGCGGACCCCAAGTACCTACGAACCGGAACACTAAATTAGCAAAGCTCATCCCAATGATCTCATCAACTTATATGAAAGGGTAAAATGTACTCGGATCCGGCGTCCCCGCAACTAAATCCCCCATTACACTCCCCCTAGGAAAGAACCACACAGCGATCCTCTCCGCCGTCCACTCCATCGCATACACGCCCCCTCCCGCCGCATTAACCGGAGACCCAAAGCTCGCCGCAGAAGCCGATTCAACCCCACACCCAGCATTTGCCGGCTGTCCCGCGGCACCGACAAAGCAATTCTGCGTAACGACTCTCCCCTGACCGCCAGCACCGGTAATACTGCACCCATCCGAGGTATGCAGGGTCATATGGTTCGTTGTATCTGTATTCACGGCCTCGATGATATCGATTTCGCCATTCTCGGGCCAAGGTTTCGCGGAGCCCAAGGTCCAGAAACTAGGCCAGGAGCCGCAGGTACTGGCGGGCATGTGTACGAGGTCGAGAACGAAGAGGCCGCGATTGTAGAGCTTTTTGGATTGGAGACGTACGCTGGCTCGACCGTCTGGGGTGATGTTGGTGCTGTCTACACTTATCTTTACGGTGTCGTCGGTGATGGTGAAGAGGTTTTGGGCTTGGGCATCGGCTTGGTTGAGGTAGTGGACGAAGCCGTGGGTTGGGTCCGCGGAGGAGAAGAAGTCGAAACAGGAGAGGAAGGAGGCGCCGGAGCAGTTGTCAATGAGAGTGTAGGACGCGGTGGCTGAGGGGGCGGGGGCGGGGGATGCGAGGGTGAGGAGAAGGGTGAAGATGAGCAGGGATGTGGAATACATGCTGAACAGACTGTACGAGGAGAAGTAAGGGGAGCAAGAGGAGGGGAGTGAAGAGAAGCATGGCGGGCGTGGAATCATATACCAGTTTCAAAGCATCTGCTTGAGGCTAGGCAACTTGGACGACACTGTGCAATGAAACGACTACAGACTAGTGACAATGACGGTGTACTCTCCTTGTGACAGTCAAGTAAGGCTTATGTTTTTAAAATGTATCGTCGTCTAAATGTTTTGCAGATTGAAACAGCTATCGATCTGAAGTTTACTTTTAGTCTGATTTCGGCGGCTAGTATAGTTTGCCAGGATGTAGTTGTTAACAGCCAATGACTGGGGAGATGTGTTTATTTATTGAATACAGGCAGAAGAGTGGGGCCATTTGTTTGACGCAGGAAAGCGTGGAGTGGGGATGTATTCTTGGGAGGGGGGTGAGGTACGCCATTAGCCGGAATGGTTTTTGCTTCATGGCAGACAGGGCTGGGTCGGGTAATATGTTTGCATAGTTGAACTGGTAAGGGATTTTGGAATAACAGGAGCTCGTGGCGAGTATGTTATTGATATGTTTATACTCGGTAGAAGTACATGGGTGTTCTGCAAAGCACAGTTAATATACACGAGACAAGGTCGCAACCCGTCGGATCCAGTCGAACACTGTTTCCACCTCTTGCCCAAACGCCTGATTGATTCAGAACCAACCAGTCTTTCATGTCTGCTTGATTTCCACTTTATCTTCCTCATCGTACCAACCAAGGAGATGAGCAAGATATTCGGCAGTGAGTCCGAGAGCAATGCCACCTCCAGTATACCAGGCTCCATTCTTGAACCACCACCAGCAGTTCTGGACCTCCTTCAGCTTCACCCTCCATATCATTGTACCGAGGGTGAGTGCCGCGCTGCCGCAAGATCCAACAAAGAAGACTGGTCCAAGGCCTGCAGCGACACCACTAGCGGCTAGAAGGCCGATTTGGACGACGGCTAAGCCGCTCAGGACAGCTTTGGTTTCCTTGTCGTGCTTTAATGCGATGCTCTTGATGCCAGCCTTTGCATCGTCTTTAATGTCCATGTGGGCGTAAATCATGTCGTAGAGGACGGTCCAGGCGACGTTGCTGGAGTAGAGGAAGGCAGCAGCAGCCAACGCAGCTTGGTTTGAGAGTAGATCAATACCTAGAGCTGGAAAGCCCATCATCGCGCCCCATGAGAAGGTAAGGCCGAGGACGAATTGAGGGTAGTGGGTGAACCTTTTGGCTAATGGATACGTTGCGACGAAGAGGAGCGACGGCGTGGCGTACCAGAAGCACTCGAACGGCAGTGACAGGAGAACCCCAAGACCTGTCAAGAGTTGGCCTCCAGTGAAGATGACGGCAGCTTGAGGCGTTATGGCTTTCCTGGCAATGGGTCGCAGCCGTGTACGGGCGACGTGAGGGTCCAGGTTACGATCCCAGAGGTCGTTGATAGTGCATCCGGCTCCTCTCATGACCAACGCCCCAGTGAGGAAAAGCGCGGTGGTGCTGATGACTGCCGATGGCGCTGCAATTGGAGTTGCCATTGTGGCAGCGACCAAGGTGCTGAAGAGACATGGGAAGAAGAGATAGTAAGTGCCAGTAGGTTTGTCGAGTCGAATGAGCTCTGCATACGGGACTACAGGTTTGGGAAGGTAGGCGAGAAGGCCAGTTGTTGGAGGTGTGTATTCCGGGAGGACAGTGGAGGGAGGTGGATTTTGTCTTGACTGAAAATGCACCGTCTGTTTGAATCCGGTAGTCGTGCTATACGATGACAGGGGGGGCGATGGTCTGCTGTGTTGGAATCGCGCTGTAGACGACAAGTGCAATGGGGCATTTCTAGCACAGAGAGATTGGAGTCGGAGTGTTCTTGAGAGTGACATGTTTGTAGAGAATACTTCTGCCGTTGGTGACATCAACGCGCTTCCATCATGTATATCTAGTTCGATGCAAAGAGAAGTCGAGGACAAGACTGGGGATTACGCGGGCACGTGACATGACTAGCGCCAGCCTCCCGAGCTTCAACACTCCGGTCGCGTTCACCAAAGCCCCGAGGCTTTACCACACACCCACTCGAGCTGGCCTGCGGCCCCAATACCGCCTGCGCCTGGCATTTCCCGTAAACTGCACCGTGGCCACTGGAAGACAAGGTGTGCATGTACCTCACCGGCCGTCAATATGCCTGCTGCGCGACCGAGGGCGTCGTTTGAGCCCATTCCGCCCGACTTCGATGTTCGCACCTTCGTAGAGACGGCCGACAACTTCCGTTATGCCGACCGCATTTCGCGGGAGATGATAGAGGAGCAGGGCTTGGAGCGGTTCGAAAAGCTGGTGCTATTGCACGTGATCATAGGAGGGAAGCCGCTGGTTATCGACGGCTTTGAAGAGGTGCTGGATCCCTGGACCTTCACGCCGTCATGGCTTCGCGACAACCACGGCCAAAAAAGTACGGGTCAAGCTAGCATCATGATGGTGGGCGCATGGCTGACAGAGTACAGTTGAGCAGGCGCGCAACCTCACCTCCAAAGAGAATATCCCGCTTACCATCAAGCACTACATCAAACACATGAACAAGCTCACCGAGCAGTTCTTCGACGACCCGGAGCGCTACCGCGACAAGACGCGCCAGCGCATCTACCTCAAGGACATCGACTGTCCCCCAGTATGGCAAGACAAGCTGAAGGAGCATATCCCGCAGGCGCTGTTCTACCTGAACGAAAGCACGGGCGAGGTGGGAGGCCCAGGCGCACTCGACGAGCCAGGCTTCCGCAAGGGCCGTGGGATTGGACGCGCCGGCGATCTTATGAGCAACTTGCCTCCGGACATGCGAGCCGAGAACTTGATGTGCTACGTCGGCCACGAGGGAACATACACGCCGGCCCATCGAGAGATGTGCGCCTCGCTGGGTCAGAACATCATGGTCAACGCCTCGCAAACCGTTGGCGAGGATGGGAAGCCTGAGCGGCCCGGTTCCTCCATCTGGTTCATGACAGAGACAAAGGATCGCCATCTGGTCTCCGAGTACTGGCTCTCGGTTCTGGGGCACGACATTGAGGTGGAAAATCACTTTGCACAGTTAATCGCGTGGAAAAAGGCCCCCTTCAATACATACGTTGTGGAGCAGCGTCCCGGCGACTTTATCTTGATCCCGCCGCTAGCCCCTCACCAGGTTTGGAACCGCGGCACACGAACTATGAAGATCGCCTGGAACCGGACGACTGTGGAGACGCTCGAGCTTGCCCTCGCCGAAGCACTACCCAACTCACGAGTCGTCTGCCGTGACGAGCAATACAAGAACAAGAGCATAGTCTACTATACGCTGCTCAAATACTCCGGCCTGATCAAGTCGGCGCGCGCCCAGGTCGAGATGGGTGGAGAGCAGGCCGAGGCGATTCAGCGGTCCGTTAAGATTCGCCAAGTGCAGCGAGACTTCAAGCGCCTGTTCGACCTGTATAAAACCATTCTCCTGTCTGAGATGTTTGCGCCAGACTCGCGAGAGCATCCCGAATTTCTACCCTATGACGGCAACGTCACATGTGCTTACTGCAGGTGCAATATCTTCAACCGTTTCCTGTCGTGCAAGTCGTGTAAGAACCTCTTTAGCTCTGAGATTGAAGAACCGTACGACGTCTGCATGGACTGTTACTGTATGGGTCGTAGTTGCGGCTGCCAATCAGGCTACACGTGGGTTGAGCAGTTTAAGTGGAAAGATCTAATTCACCGATATGAGGAATGGCGTGCCCAAATCATCGACATTGACGGTCAAGTGACCGAGAAGACACCACTGCCCCTAATAGAAGAGCGACGGTACTTTGGTAAGAAGACGCTTGCTTATGTCTGCCAGGAGCAGCTGAGGGCCCGTCCATTTGTTGACATCAAGAATCCCCAACCTGAAGGCGAATCCGAGGAAGAGGAGGTGCGGGTCGATGAGTACGGCCAGGTTATGAAGTCTTCGAAAAAGAAGTCAAAACAGTGGCTCAAGAACCACAAATCTTGTCATTTCTGTCTACATCGACATCCCAGTTGGAAGATGGCCTTTTGTGGCAACTGCGATCTCGCGTACTGCTATGGTACACTCTTCCGTGCCCACGATACCATGCCGCTCACTGTCATGGAGCAATATAACTGGACGTGTCCACACTGCACGAGAGTCTGCAACACTGGCGCTTGTCGACGCGACCCTCGCCAGCACCCTTACGAGCCGAAAGGTACGCTGCTTGGCCATGACACGAAGAAAGTAGCAGACCCACGATCTGTCGAATGCTTGGTCGACTTCAGCATCTCCAATCTCAATTGGATGCGAGAAGAAGATCACGCTATGCAGCAGCGGCGCGAAGAAGCCGAGAGGGCAAAACTGGCTGACCCTTCACTCGATGACCGTTTCATGGATGAAGACCATGACCCTGCTCGAAATGGTATCGCGTACTCGCCTGTGAACGAGAACGGATTCAATGATGTAAATACCCCTGGAAATGGGTTCGTTGCACCAACAGCCGTCATGCATAATGGGTACCAAGGCGACGGCAATTCGTTATATCCCGAACCAGACCAGAACGACGAGATTCCGCGACTTGGCAAGCGTAATCGAGAGGGGGAAGAGGAGGCAGAAGGGAACAGCCGTCGCAAGAAAAAGAAGAAGCAGAAGAAGACAAAGGATGATTCGGCAGTTCCGCTCCAGCCTAAGAGCATGTCTGGGCAACAGTACCAGAAGGAAGTGCAGCGAAGGCTACTGGACGAGGCCAAACGAGAAAACCGTTATATTCTCGTCGCCGCAAGAATGAAGGGGAAATCAAAGATCGTTAAGCTACCACTAGATCCCGATCTCTTAGAGGCTCTTCAGCAGCGTCCTGTACCCGAACGTCCGGAGCCCCTGCGAGAGCGCGAGTCGAGCGAGGAACCAGCTGAGGGTGAGATGGGCTCTATCCTACAATCGGACATTATGCCTGCTCGGAAACCTACAAAGAAAACGACAGAGAAAGAGAAGCGTCCTAAGAAATTCCGGTACAGAGTTGATGTGGATGAAAGCTACAGCTCCAGGAAGCGCAACCCTGAGAACGGGCCATCTGCTACAGGACGGTCTGCTAAGGCTAGGAAAAACCACCAATACGAGGAAATCGTTGTCGACTCAGACGAAGAGGTGCAGGAGGACGTGGAATATACCGGCCCTTCTGGAACACGAGCATCGAACTGGCTCGCGCGGAAGAACGAGGGCGAAGAGGATTTACCTACAGAGCTGCCACCGAACTTCAGAGATGGCCTTATTAGACCCAACCGCGAGAGGGATCTTGAACGCAACCGCGAACGAAAGCGAGAGCGAGCCGAACACCGGAAGACTATGCCAGCCAAGGCGCAAATTCGGCCACCAGGCCAACCCCGCAGGAGCACCGGTACCTTGTCTGACCAAGATGCTATTCACGACGACGAAGATCAAGGTGAATCTGCTCTGATGCTCGCCCAGTCCGCTGCTGCGGCCCTCGAGGCACAACGCAAGGTTGAGGCGGAGAGAGCACGCGCTGCGGCGGCCGCGAAGGAAGCCGAAGAGAATTTGCGCGCAAAGCAGGGCATTGCGGAGTACTTTGATGTTTCGGATAACGAATCTCTGAACGGGCTCTTTGATACCTTCGCCGCCGCGGACGAACCCCTGGTAACGGAACGCGATCCTTTCCCTCCCGAGCCTTCTTTCACAGCGACCAATCGCCCTTCTCCCTCTCCTGAGCCTACGTTTACAGCGACTAACGGCCCTCCTCAAACCGCAAACTCGCTTTTCTCCAAGCCAGGCATGGCAGGCAAGAAAATCAAAATCGTGGCTGCGCAGTCGAAGCGTGACAGCGAGAATGTTTCGACCGGATTCACTACTATTAATGCGAAGAAAGGGAAAGCTGTCAACGTGAGTGAGAGCGGGTCGGGATCAGATTCAGAGGATCAGATTCCGGCGAAGGTGACACCCAAGGCGCCCGTGGGTAGACCGAGGGGACGGCCTAGTATGGTGCCTACGAGGGGCAATAGCTCGGGCAAGAGAGGGAGAGGTAGACCGAGGAAGAATATGTAGATGAGTGAAGGCTTGAAAAGAAGGGAGTTGGATTTCGTCGTTGCGTCAGTTCCCGTGGTATCGGTGTTCTGTACGTCTTTTAACTTGGGGACATGTGGAGGTTATGAAGGCTATAGGAATGGTGAAGAACACTTCATGTATCAATACTTTAGTATCAAGGCTTCATTGAGCTCGTATGTGTAGATTCATCACACAAGCCAGAGGTACCTTCAACAATGTTGCAAACATTCAAGTTTCCTTCGAAGCTCCAGATGCCGTATGGCGTTTCCACGTGACCTTGCGCAAACGCGCCTCTATGTAGCGCGTGTCCCATCCCCAACGCGTTCAAATGCGTCATCTTCCTGCCCGCCTCCCTTCCCCCCAACTCCTCACTGCACACCCTGCAAAAGAAAAATGAAATATTCAATCAAAGCCCCCGCACTCGCTCCCTTTCTGCGCAAAACAATTCTCCATCAATACGCCGCCAGCGTGCCCGAGGAGCTGCGCGGTCTAGATCACGAACGCTACGACGCGCTTCCCGCACGCGTCGCGAAAAGGAAAGAAGATGACGGAGATGTGTTTTTGAGCAAGGAAGAGGTTGTGGGGTTGGTGGAGTGGAAATTGTATGTTTATATTCCAAGTTTTATTCCGGGTTACAATTGGAATTTGGTGCTAGATTAGCTCACATAGATTATGCCCAGGTGGTACTGGATCAATTGCATATGTATGAGTCTGAGAAGATACTGATAAATTCCGGGTAGAAAACATGGCACTTTCCGTCCCAAACTACTCCAAATGGTCACCTCTAATCCCGCTACCCTCATCGAATCCACAACACGACAAGCTTTCGCCATTCTATCCTCCCCTTCCTCCACCTCCACCACGCCCTCCACCAACGCCCTCACAGCCCTCAAAACCCTCACCACAGCCCTAAAAGGCATAGGTCCAGCCACAGCTTCCCTCATCCTCTCCATCGCGTCCCCTGCCCGTGTCCCGTTTTTCTCGGACGAGCTGTGGCGATGGGTTATGTGGGATGAGGCGTCCCAGCACGGGTGGCGGCGTCCGATTACGTACAGTGCGAAGGTGTATGGGGAGCTGTTTGCTAGGGTTAGTCGGATTGTGGAGGATGCGGGAGGGGAGGTGCAGGCTGTGGAGTTGGAGAAGGTGGCGTGGGTGTTGGGGAGGAAGGGGGTGGATGTTGATGGGGGTGTGGAGGTTAGAGGGGGGAAGGTGGAAGGGAAGGTGAGAGGGGGTGGGGTGGTAGTGTGGGATGTTGATGGGGGTGTGATTGGGGAGCTTGGAGAGGAGGGGGTTGAAACTGCTGGCGAAGAGGGGGATGGTAAGGGTTTGGGGGATCGGGGAGGTGAGGTGAAGGGAAAGGTCGAGGACGTGGAGGAGACAGAGTCTGGTGAGGTAGAGAAGATTGCGAAGGTGTTGAAGGGTACGAAGCGGAAAGTCGTTGAAACGAATGGACTTGCTGAAGGCCCGCGGAGAAGTAGTCGACTGAAGACAAAAACTTGATTATGAGATAGAGATAAATTGAGATGCTCATTTCACATCATACCAAGAAGAACCGCCACATAGAAATACCCCCTCATCAATCGTACAACACCAGCACCGAAAGAGATGAATACAGAAACGCCAGTAACAACGCCATCCAAGCCACGTAAAACAGCTACCCAGGGTATATACTCCCAAGACCTTGAAAACGCCACGCTTCGCTACGCTACAACAAGCTCAGACGCCCGGAATGTTACCCTTCTTCATTCTTATCCTGCCCTCCTTCACCACACCCACAGTGACGCCCGCCTCGCCCGTCATCCATGCAGGCATCTTCTCGCCATCCACAATGCCCTGTTCAACAAGCTGCCTGATACCGGCGAATACATGCGAGCCTTGGAACACCATGCGGACATCCGGAACCCAGGCCTCGCTGTCTTGCAATTCTTCGATTTCCTCCATGGAGCGATCGAGCAGCGAAGGCCGACCTTTTCTACGGTCGCGACTTGCGGGCCGTGCGTTGTTGGGGAGTGAAGTGTTGCCGTCGGGTTGCGCTGAAGATTGCGGAAATGCGTCGTCGATGCGGATGTCGAAGCGTTCGAGACCTCGGCCATCGTTTGGCAGCGCGGAGGTGCCGAAGCGGCCTTCTGCTATTTCGCGTTTGCGCTTCGCTTCTGGTGTCTCAGACGGATCTAGTGCGCGTTTGGATGGAGCTGCTGTGGGTTTGCTTGCTGCAGGCTTCTCGTTTGGGTCGCCTTTTTGGCTGGTGATGAAGTCCAGGGCATTTTGACTGAAGCTGTGGTCTTGGAAGATGCCCCAGCCTCCTGCTGCAGCATTACTCTTGCCTGGTCCTCGGTATGCGAGTAGCGCATCTAGGGATTTTGTTACGAAGTTTGTGCCGGCGAGCTGGTATCGGGCCGAGGGACGGGAGAAGGCTTTCGGGATCGCTTGTTGGACAATGTCGCGGAGGTGGCGTCCATCGTCACCAATGGCCTGGCCTAGGTGGTTTGCAATCGAGGAGTAGACAAAAGGTGAACCGTTTGGCCATATGAAGAAAACGGCCCTCGCGCTATCAGAGCCAGTATCCGCGGCCAGAGAAGACTCTGTACTGTAGGGCGAATCGTGCATATACACCCTCAGGACCGTCATCGGCCGTGTCCTGACCTTCATGAGCAGATAATGGGCTTTCATCAACGGCGTCAGCTCCCGCGCCAGGTTGCCCATGAACGTCTGGGCCTGGAAGCGCGGCAAGTGGTCCGAGTCGTTCGTGACTTCCATATCCAGCACCGCGCTCTTAGCACCCTGTATGCGCGCGAGCCTCTTCGCCGTCCAGCGCAAGCTATTTGTGTGGTCTAGTAGGTACTGTATGTCTGCCGTTGCCAGTTGGTACATGGATACGCCCGTCCTCCAATCGCCCTCCAGGATGCGATCCTGGATCTCGCGCTTCCCGCCCTTGCGCCCGGCGAGCTGCTTGTATATCTCCTGGAGCTCTTCGTAGCTCTGCGCCGGCGTGTACAGCTCGTCGTCCCTCTCTTCCTCTTCGTCGCCGAGGTCGCCGAGAAGGAAGGGGCGGCAGAAGTCGCGGTTCTTCTTCGCCAGCCATTGTATCGCCAGACTGATGAGGGATGCGCGCGAGAGCTTGCTGAAGATGCGCTGGACTTCGCGGTGATTGGCGGGGAGGCGGTGAGAGTGCGGGATGTTCTTGCTGTCTGGGACGGTAGCTTTCGGATTGGGCGCCATGGTGGGCTATGGTGGGCTACATGGAGGGGTCTGCAACGACGGCTGAGGTCTTGTTCAGTGTTGTTTGCGTTATCGATAGGGGGGACCTTGACGCGTTGAAGGGACGTGCGGCTAGGCTAAACACGTAAATGGTGACTAAGCGGAGTGAATGCACGTGGTGCCTCAGGCTACCTACCTAGCTATCTATCCGAAGTCATGACGGAGAAGCGACATCAGTAAAGCCGAGCCAGTAGTAAGCCGGGCTGACAAACCCGCGGCGCCTATGTCCGCCCTCCCTGCAGCGTCAGCATCCGATATCACGTGCACGACCAACGGCCGTCGGCGCCCGGTGATTATCCGGATCTAGTCCTCGCCAATCTGCCTATCGTTTTCTTTGATGGAATTAATTGAGAGCGCCACGGTCGCACAACTGGCGGGGAAACAACAATACCGGCTCGCAGAGACAAAGAAACAGCACGGAGAACTGCCCTCTTGAGGAATATAGTCACATACGGGGCTGTGGGTTGGGCGTGGGATGTGATTGCAAACCGCGGGAACTAATCACACTGCTCCGAGGTCGCCCGTGGTGCCGCTAACCATCGAGCCTGCCCTGCCTCCATATCTCTTCCGTCACGACGCGGGGCTTACTGACTTCATCACTCACTCACCGACCACTGCGATTAAGAATCTCTTTGTTGCAGTCACACCATACGTGGCCGCACATACAATATCGACCGGCCGCCGCTCATCCATCTCCGCACCCGGAATTACTCATCTGACGCAACCGTACTCGCGCTTTCAGCGCTCCAGGACCGAAACCTCAAAGCCGGCTCTTTTGACGGCTCTTGCTGAAAATACCGCGATACACATGTCGGGGTACAACGGCCGGAGAGGGCCGAACTATAGTTCGTTCCTACACGATCTGAACGTCGTGTCGCCCGAGGACCAGCCCATCGACCTCTCTACAGACAGTCCCGACGATCCCTTCGCCATCTTTACCACCGACGGCCACGAGAACCAGGACGGCCTCACAGCCGAATTCACAAACACGGGCTTCAGCGGCTTGGACGTACCTATTGACTTCAACACCTTCGACGTCGACCAACCGGCTAGTGAAGCGAATCCCACAAACACGTCCACTAGCGGCACCGACTCCAAGATGGAGTTTCCTGGTATGTGCCTCTACATGTCTCTCTAGCCCTCAGTCTCTCCATCCTCCCCATGTTTGCCTCCCTCGCCGTGCATTGTTCCGATGTCGTTTCTACGCGCGAAAGGTCTCGCCCAATCGCCTCTGAGCATGGGTGTATGCGTGCCCCGCTAGATGCGCCTGCACTGCACCATCTACCCCACGCATCGTAACCTCTGCAGCCACTCATACGCCGCATGTTCTCTCGAACTACGGAAGGTGCATTCTCCAGAATGCGCCGGCGCTGAGCAGTGGTGGCCTGCAGAGCACGCAATTGCCCGTGCTCTTTGGACAACACCACGACAGTCACGCACAATCCCCTCACAATCATCCCATCTCGTCGCTTATTCTTAATCATGTCTAACTTTGACGGCTTTACAGGCGAGTTTCAGTTCACCGACTTCAACTTCTCCAACCCTGTCCTCGACACATCCATCTCGAACCTGCCGCAAACCAACAACTTCTCTGTCGCGCCAAACTTCACATCGCCGTCGGCCATTTCGCCCACGGTTCCAGGCTTCGACGCCTCCCTTGGTAAGAAGCGCAAGCTGGATGGCGAGGAAAACGGCCAACAGGCAATAGATGAGTCGGCCCGCGTCGCAGCGGAGGAAGACAAACGTCGACGTAACACGGCCGCCAGCGCACGATTCCGAATCAAAAAGAAGCAACGCGAGCAAACTCTTGAGAAGACAGCCAAGGAAATGACGGACAAGGTCAACGCGCTCGAGGCCAAGATACAGCAGCTGGAAACCGAGAACACGTGGCTCAAGTCTCTCATCACGGAGAAGAATGGTGGGAAGAGTACGACATCGGAGATCAGGGCGCTGTTGAGCAAGCACGAAGAGAGCGGCACCGGGGAGCGGAGTAGTGGCACAAGGACCGACGGCGTTGGCACCAAGGCTTAGGCCAGAAAAGGCTTCGGCCAAAAGTCCTTGATTTTCTTCGTTTCTTCCTTGTGTCTTCTGTATGCTTTTGATTTTTCCGGGGCTGTGCTCTGTTTTTGCGGGTCGGACTCGTCCGCCAATGCCAATATTTGCATGCTTGCTATTATGTCTATTCCAGGGGGAGGCAGGTATATCCGACCGGAATGCTATGTACGATGCTCATGTCTGATGAGCTTACGAGGGAAGGCTCAGTTGATACTCAATTATGCATTTTTTTTGTTCTTGGATAGTCTACAACTTGTGCCGGATCTCACGATGGCTTGTAAGGTGTTGAGTGTCAGATGTGCGGATGAGCGAAGGTACCCTGCGTATTGCGACATCACTTTCTTCCCGCCACTAGATCCCCGATGCACGACGACCGGTTAGACTCGGGGTTCGCAGGTCTGCTGCCTACCTTTGTGGGGCGTGGGATGTGCCTGGCATATCTGACAGTTGGTTGTGGGAGTGTCTTCGACGGAGATGACAAGAGTATGACGTGTGTAATTTGGGCGTGTACACCAGAGAAAGGCGAGTTTTGAAAGAGAATTACAAGTTTGTAAACTAAAGGTTACGGAATGAACTGAGAAGGTAGGTTGATGAAGTGAAACAGGAAAAATGTTTGGTTTCGCCAGACATTTACATAATGTGGCCGCAACCCCATGCAGATACAGAGATATATGCACACCCGAAAAGGTAGTAGACACCGCCGCTGATATGCAAGCACGCAAACCCATGTACACCCTTTCAACACACGGCTCTGCCGAACTCGTCTACGTCCCTGCAAAGCTAGAGAACATGACGCATCATAGTATTAAGCCTGTGCGCAACCCTCCCTCCTCACACAGAAGGCACCCTAGATCCCGACCCAATTAATGCTAATCACAACATCCATACCCTTCTTCTCCGCGCCCTCCCACTTGTACGAAAACGTCCCGTCCTTCTCCGTGTTCCAGAAAGCGCCCACCGCGCTGTGCATCCCCCTGCGGCCGGCGGTGCTTTGCTCGGCCGGGTTGCCCGGGTGCTGGATTATGGTGCTGTTGGCAATGTATTTGTAGGCGGGTTGCGGCTTCTCGACGTCGGGGGATGCGACCGAGGTTTTTTCGATTAGGATGGATAGTATGGTGTTCTATGGGGTGGTTAGACGGCTTGTGGGATACGGGACGGGAGAGAGGGGTGGTGCGCGCGGAAGAGGGTTTGGAGGGTTGAGGGTGAAATATTTCTTGCGCCCCTATGCGCCCCTGATTCTGGGGTGGATGCCTTGGAGAGCTACTTCGGGCAAGGGGTGGCGGGAAGGGAACGGTGTGGGGGGATGGGGGAGGAAATGTGGGTGACGTACGATGATGGTGCTGTTCCACTCTACGACTTTTGTGTGGTCGTACCTGTCTGCTGAGCCAAGGGCTGTCTCGCAGGCCTAGGGAATATGTCAGTATATGTCTCTGTCCATGCCGAATAGGGAGACTTACAGTATCTACGATAGACGTGAACTCCGCGGTAGGGAGGGGTGCGGTGGATGTCTGCAGACCATGTTAATAAATATCTCTTCCATCCCCCCCCTTCCCCTCAGAGATAGTAATGAAACACGTACAGCCATTTTGGACAGAGTTGTAGAGATGTGGGAAACGGTCGAAGTTGTGGAGAAATGGGTACGACACGTGGATATAAGGCTGTGAGGGCGATGAAATAGGATGATGTTGTTGTTTACACTCTCTTTCCCTCGAGCCTGGTGGCTTGGTCGCACTGCAACGGCCGAAGACCGCCCCGACCGCTGCACGAGCCCGTCGCTGAGCAAAAAGTGGGGTGGAGTCACGTGAAACTGTTGATTGGCTGCTAACCACAGGGTAGCTCCTGTGATATCAATCACGGCCTGGCTGGAGAAGCTTGATTTCGCTCGCAATTGTTGTTCACCACTCTTCTCCGCCGTTTGCAGAAAACTATATCGGCTCGAGTCTTTCTATTTGATACGTCGCTTATCTGTAGAAACACACCTTCGCTTCAGCAGAGGTATTCGAGGGAATTGGACGGTCATTGAGAGCTTGCTGCTGGTGGGGTCAACATCGTCATTCACAATGTCAACACAACCTCTCCTCCAGACCGCCCCGGGTACGCCTCCTCCAACCCTTCCACCGGAGCAATCCCCTCTCTAACCGTCTCCCAGGCAAACGCATCGCGCTCCCCACGCGCGTCGAGCCCAAAGTCTTCTTCGCCAACGAGCGCACCTTCCTCTCCTGGCTCAACTTCACCGTCATCCTCGGCGGCCTCGCTGTCGGGCTCCTCAACTTCGGCGACAAGGCGGGCCAGATCAGCGCCTTGATTTTCACCATTGTCGCTATGTTGGCGATGGTGTACGCTCTTACGACGTTCCATTGGCGCGCGGCGAGCATCAGGCAGAGGGGCCAGGGCGGCTTTGATGATCGCTTTGGGCCCACGGTGTTGTCCATTGCCTTGTTTTGTGCTGTGGTTATTAATTTTGGGTTGAGATACGGAATGGGGAGTACGAAGGATTAGAGCGTGGAAGAGGAATACCCGGTTGTTGAAAGCTGGGCTTCTATGCTGAGCCTTGTTCATGCGATTCCAATTGGCTTGGATTATCGTTATAAAATGGCCAGGAGGAGGAGGTTTATAAAGGAATGTGGTCTAAGAGGGAGATTGTTTTTTCATTGGTAGTTATGTTTATAACGGGAAATATGTCAACGGCTGGTAATGGTGGTGTGGGTTTGGGTTTGGCATTCGGCATCGACACGATCGATACGTCTCTTGTCTCTTATTGGTCTCTTAATAAAGCCTTTCACTTGCAGCTTCTTCTCCCGGCCAAGCCATTTGGTCTACTAATCTCTCTCGTCATTTTATAACCGAGATTCATGCCCATCTCCTAGCCTGAGATCTTGATCCTACACTCTTCAGATCCAACTGCTTTTCTCCAGCTAATCACCGATTTCATCATGCCGCAAAACAGCAGCTCTTCTCCTATGATTCAGTGAACTTTACCGAAACGCGAGTCCCTACTACTACCCAACGCTGGCAGTCCCGCCTTCTACCTCTATAAACGCGGTCGCCACGTTTGCCTCGACCTATTTCTCTCACCTAACTGTCCCCAATTGCTCTTGCCGGCGCAGCTGACTTTCTCTACCAGTATATATACTATGCCCTCTCTCTTTGCTTCAAAGTCGCCACCCTCACGGTAATCCAACTTCTTCCGAACATCCCACGATATGGCGCCCACGACTTCTAAGGTAGCGCCAACCAGCAAGAAGCGTAGCTTCAGTGTCTAGTATGGTGACATTTTCTTGAGCTATATATAGACTCGCTAACACCGTTATAGTTCTGCGGACGAGAAGGTGATACACTTCAACGTTTAATATCACGCCTTCGTTGTGCACGCAATGACTTTCATCTTTAACTACTACAAGGAGACGAACACAAGGCCGAGCATAACCCGTATCCAGCGCGTTTTTGCGGACCGCTGTTATTGCTCCCCAGAAGGCCTACCTAGCTTCTGCACAGACATGTACTACCATTTCGAAGGTCCTACGATGTCCTTCAGCAGAAAATTACCTCTCAAATTCCTACGGATTTTCTTCGGTCGTTACTGTGACATCGTTTTTCCTGATATCCGCCATGGAAAAAAAAATCGGCCATAAAGCTTAGGAACTACCATATGTATCGGGGGTGCGATTCAGAGTACTCCATCGAGTATCCCGACATCGACACGGATCCGCAAAAGATCTACGTCATCGAGTGACAAGGTAGACTCTCGACCAGGCAAACAAGCTAGCAAATAATCATTTGCGAAATACATGGAAATGAGTATACATAATCCCCTCTCTTGGCATGCGTCAATACCTAACAAATAGTAGAGCCCATCCCGAAATCTCCAAGGAACAATAGCGTGGCAGGGAAAAATATGGAACAAAACAGTTGACGGCGGGTGCCTCTCTTCTTGTCTGGGTTTTCTTTGATTCGGTATCTCGATCTGAGACTACATCACTTTTCGAAAACCACACAGGATATATGTGGTTTTCTTTCCTTTATTGGGGCGTGGGATATCTTGGCTTATGAATCTATGGAGGATTCATTGGTTTTCCTAAGTGGCTTTGAATTCTTCTTACTCCTTACTCGTGGCAATTGCCAGCAGCACTGCCGATTAACTCGGTACTTCTATTCACGCTTTCTAGGAGCTTGAAATTCGTAATTTCATTTTTAGATATATCTATCTCTTATCAAATTTAGTCTTCTTGTCTCCTGTGTTCAAATCTCTTTTTCTCCTAATCAGGCTTCAGTGTTGACTAGATGTAGACACAAGCTGGGAGTTTATATGTCAGAAATGTATTAAAGTAAAAGGAAGAAAGACTAACGAACTAGGAACCATACAAGTAATTCAACTACAATAAAGAGCAATATGATCCTACATTACCTCCCTCGAGCAATTCGTGTGGAATCCATCCACCCTAAACCGCCACCATCCATCATCAGCCCTGTGCACTAAACTCATCGTTTGCCACCCCGCAACCTCGCGAGCTTCTTATTCCACAATGTAATCTCTCTGCGTTCAAAATCATCGGGGAATGTACCTCCTGATTCCTTCCGGCGTGCGGCGAACGACTTCATCGTATTTTCATGCAACCACTGCCCCGTGGCTATCAAAGCCTCAGTCTCAGCCATGTGCTCTTTAGTTCCCTTGACAGGCGTCGAGACGGGTTTCTGGCTATTCTCGATGGCCTTTCTGGTTTCCAGCTTTCGGGGTTCGGGCCTCTGGGTCCTCTCGTATGGTGTATTTGCGACCCCTGTTATGCGCTTCGGAGTCTTCTGCTTCAAAGCTGGTTTGGCCAACTGTAAGCGTTCCAGCGGACCTTGTCTTTGAGCATTAGTGGTGCGTGTGTAGGTAGTTGGTGTGTACGCGTATGACTCGAGGGTGTTTAGGCGGGGAGTGTGTATGAGTCCTGTCGGCTTGTAGTTGTAGGTTGGTTCAAATGTCGGAATCTTTTCCTCTTTAGGGAGTTCTCTCTTTGGTTCCATTGTGTCTTTGTGTGTTGAGTGGCTTGGGGGTTGATTGTGTAAAGATGTATAAAACTGGAAATTTAAGAGGGCTTCGCAAGTCGTAATGTGGTCTAGGAGTAAGATACTGGATTTGTAGGGCCCATTTATACTTATATTACAGTGGGGGTTTATTGACAGGGTGCTATTGTGAAGATGATACTAAAATCTGATATGAAGAGTAAGTGAAGAGTGCGCGTGAAGAATAAAGTTAAGGTACCCTAAACCGCGGATTGATCACATGTTTTAGTGATGGGCTGAAGAAATCAAACACGGATTTGGACGTGAACCGCTGCTTCGAGTACGCTAGAAGTGAATAGTAACACTAACCTCTGAATGCCGATCCTTAATCATGCCACCACATCGCCAACTAATACATAGGCTCCAAGGCTTCTGCTCCCCAAGATACGGACAGAATGCAATTTAATCGTGATCACAATATTGGTGAATGAACCAAAGGTATTAGCTCCGCGAGTGATAATTATACCTAAATCATGTCTTTTTTATTCGGCAGTTGTTGCAGGAGCAGAGCACCTGAAGAGAGCCTAGGACGCTCTGCTAAGAGCAGGGCTCCTTAAGAGCAGGGCTCCCTAAAGAGAATATTAAGCTCAGCTCTTAGCTGGCTCAGGCTTAGATAAGAGCACAGTAGTCCCTAATCAGGAGCACGTTTATCTAATCTGGATCATCTCTTTTATATATAGTCTAAGCTTTTGCTCGTCTTCCTCTAAAAGACAGTAATCCTCTAATTAATTACCTAAACCTACTATTTCTAGCTTGTAATCCCTCTAACAGTTATAAGCCTAGCGCTTTAAGAAGCAGTATACTTCTCCTTGCTAACTAAAGAGCTAGATACGTAGCGTTTAGACGCTCTAATTAATCTCGTCTCTTAATTAAACATTCCTACCTTGTCTTATTTTGCGCTCTTATAATTAACTTAACGTTATATCTAACGCTCCCTTTCCTGCAGGTACCTAGTAGCTTAAAGACTGCATAAGCTAGCTAGAGTAGTATACGCAGTTCTAATTTTACGCTCTCGCTAAGGGCGTATAGGAGCTTATTAACCTAGAGATAGCTCTTATTGCTAACTTAGCTAACAAGGCACTAATCTTCCTAGTGCTAAGCGATAACCTAAGCTAAGCAGCTAAGTATAGTAACTAGCTAAATAAGTATAAAGCTTATATAAGTAACTAGTCTATATCTAGCGCACGCTTGCAGAACCTCTAGACCTAGGTTACTACTACTAT
>MU006781.1:394076-556707 GCA_010093635.1 Massarina eburnea CBS 473.64
GCTTTTAAAACCTGTACGTTAGAAGATCCTTAACAATCTCTATACTAAGCTATAGAAGGATCTCTAAGCGCAGATTAAAGTAAAGAAAGGTTAGATAATCCTAACTAATGCACCTGATTAGCCTAGCACTAAGTACCTAGGTAGTATTATTGCTGCTCTAATTAATCTAGCCTTAATACAAGGAGCTTTGCCTAGCGTGTACTTAATAATAGATTTCTCTGCGCACCCTCTCTCTACAAGCACTATCCTAGATAATAGAGCAGCTGTACACCTTATTAACAGCTTAGACCTCTTAGTCCCTAGTACCTTTAAGGCTGCTAAGGAGCTGCGCACTGTTAAGGCTAGAACGTAGGCCTTTCTAATTCTAGGAGTAGGTACTTATATACTTAAAGGGATTATTAATAGCCTACAGGGTACTTCTACTAAGGACCTTACGCTTAACAACGTAGCTATAGTTAAAGGATTTTATATTAATATTATCTTAGAAGCTTGTCTGCAGCAGAAAGGGGTGTAGTACCTTAGACTTAATAACACGCTAAGAGCAGGAAATCTATTAAAGAGCGTAGTATTAGCTACTCTAAAGCGCAAACATAACCTTACATTTATTAAATACAAGCCTGTTTCTATTTACCCTGTTATAATAAGCGTAATACTAACTAGTTGCACGCTCTAATTATAGCGCACATATCTATAAGCAGATACTAAAGAGTTATAGTATACTAGATTAGGTTATCTTAGGCTAGAAGCTCTACGTGCTCTTGTAAGCAAAGCGCGTAACATATAGATTAAGAGAACTAGTTATAAATAATATAAGTACTGCGCAGTTACACACGTAACGCAGGTAATCTTAAGGTAATTAAAAGAACAATTACTCTAGCTATACTAGAGAGTCTCTTAGGACCTATTTAACATGCCTAGCGGGAGGCTCTATAAACAGTAGTTACTTATTCTAAAGTGTAATTACAGCAGGAAGCTCTATAACTAGAATCTGTAGTATAAATCTCTTCTAGAGATTATAAGAGTATTTAAAAGCTTTGCAAGCTTCCTACAGACGCAATACAAGCTCGCGATCTATAAAATACAACAGGATAATAATATCGCAACGCTCCCTTAGCGTAAGAAATCCTAATTCAAGCTCTAGGCAGAGGAGAACAGGATTAAAATTAAGCCCTCGCCTCTCTACACACATGAGCTAAACAGTAGAGCAGAGAGAGCTAGCTAAGAGATTATAGAGAAAGCGATTAAGATAAGGATTATAGTAAACCTCTCTAAGAAGCTCTAGCTAGAGGTAGTAGACGCTGTAGTATAGCTCTACAACATAAGCCCTGCGCACGCATATAAAATAAGATTACTAAATAAGGTACTAGATAGTTAGACGCGTTAGTACTTCTACTAGTATAAGCCTAAGCCTGTAAGACAGGTAATAGTAAATCTACGCCTAGATTAGAGTAGCGTGTACGCCTACAGCTGTCGCGTATACTTATTAAATAGAGAGCGCACTACTAGGCGTAATAAAAGAGAATTTAAAGTAATCCCTAGAGGCTATATTAAGTATCTTATAGGCTATAAAGCCTTAAATATCTACAGAATATAGGTCTCTACGCTTAACTAGGTAATTACAACGCAGAACGTAACCTTTAATAAGACGCTCTTCTATTAAGGTAACAATTAAGAGATTAATAAAGAAGACGCTATTAAGATTGTTAACGTTCTGCACAAAAACAAGATTATTAACGTTAGAGAAGCTCTTAAGGAGCTAGTCTTTAACAAACTAGAAGAGTAGTAAGAGGATGTAGGGGTTCCTTTAACTACTAAGCAGCAGCTTAGGGGTACTAAGGCTAGTAAAGCAGAATCTTCTAGTAGCTAACTAGAGGATTAAGCTCTGCAAAGTATAGCAGGTACGCAGGTAACGCGCTTAGCTAGCAAGTTATAGAGAGTCTGTAAACAGTAGAAAGAGCTCCTTACAGGCCTTCTTTCCCTAGAAGCTACACTATTGCTAGAGAGCCCTAGAGTAGGTAGTCTCCTATTAGGAGATTGTAGTAATTTACCTAGCAGTTACTAGGACACGCGTTTAACTAGAGATTAGGACGAGCTAGAGTTACAGGGACTAACGTCCTGCCTAGCTAAGCGAAGCTTAGCAGCACCTAGTCTAAGCTCTAAAGATAATCTATCTCCTACTTTAGGCAAGACCGTGCACAGATTAGTTAAGCTACTAGAGGTAGACTAATAATTACTAGAGTAGCTAGAGTTAGCTACTTAAGTACCTCCTAAACGCAAGTATGTAAAGCGCGTCTAGAGCCCTTTTACGTAAATAAGCTGCAGGCACTATAGTAAGGATCTAGATAATCTAGAGAGTAGAGGAAGCGCTAGTGTGCACGCACTAATGTACTTAGAAGCTAGGAGCTCTAACTTTAGGCACACCTACTTTCTAAGAGTAGAGGAACTCTACTCTTAAGATAAGGAGCTTAAACTACTACATTTAGTAGTAGCTGCGGCCCTTAATAGGCTAGCAGAAGCTCGCATCTACAGAGATAAGTTTCTAAGAGAGCCTTAAGGATAGAATAAGCTCTATTTACACTAATTTAGTAAGCTGTTTAGGCAAGCAGCTTAGAAAGAGATAGGCACGCTTCTTAAGAAGGAGACGTAAGAAGAAGTTAATTAGAATAATTACCCTAGCAGGCCTTTGCCGCTTAAGTAGGTATTTACGTACAAGATTAATAAGGACAGGTACTTTATTAAGTGTAAGGCTAGGATAGTAGTATAAGGAGATCTCTAGGTAATTAACTTACTATAGTTAACCTACGCTGCTACGCTCGCAGCAAGGTCCTTTAGAACAGCAATAGCAATTGCTATAGAGTTTAACCTAGAGATCTAGCAGTACAACGTAGTAAGAGCTTTCCTAAATGCTAAGATTAGTAAGGCTAGGGAACTAGTGTTCTGTAATCTCTCTAATAGTTTTAAGAAACCTAGAAAGATTATAGCGCTTAAACGAGCACTGTACAGGCTGCGTAATTTACTACTACTCTAGTACAGGGAATTCTCTACAACACTTGCTAAGCTTAGGCTTATAGCGTCTAAAGAGGAGCCTTGTTTGTTCTTTAACGAAGAGCAGCGTATTATACTACTGTTCTACGTAGATAACGTCCTGCTCTTATTTAACAGGCATAACAAGCTTAAGGCTAGTTAGCTAATTAAATTAATTAAGAAATGCTATAAGCTGCAGGAGCAGAGAGCTGTACACTAGTTTCTAGGAATTAAAGTAATTAGGAACTAAGCAGCGCAGATAATTGCGCTCGTTTACGATACCTACATTAACAAGATTACTAAGAAATACAATCTTACTAATACAGGTTAGTTTCCTAAGGTACCTCTCCCTTCTACTAAGCTCGTTAAGCACACTAGGGAAGCTTTAAAAAAGGAGGTAAAGACTTATTAAGAACTTGTTAGATCTACCCTATACACAGCTATTATAATTAGACCTAACGTAGCTTACGCTACCTCCTAGCTCTCCTAGTTCCTTATTAACCTAAGTAAAAAGTACTTAGCAGCAGTTAAGTAGACGATTAAGTACCTGTACTAGACGCGCTTTTAAGCAATTGTCTATAGAAATTATTAAGGGCCTAAGCTCTCTATATATAGAGACGCGTTGTTTACTAATAATTCTAAGACTAGGTAATTGTTACATAGATACATAATAAGCTTATTTAGTAGATTAATCTTATAGAAAGCAGCCTAGCAACCTACAGTAACTACCTCTACTACTAAGGCTAAGCTAATCGCTATAGAACATGTTACTAAGGAATCTATAGCTATAAAACGATTGTTTTATAAGCTTACGCTCTCCCTAAACACTATTTAGAAAATCTTCTATAATAATTAGCAGATAATTAGGCTTGTAGTAGAGGCTAGTAAGAGGATTACAACGCGCTTACGACACGTTAATATCTAGAATATATAGTTATAGTAAGAGTACGCTAGAGGATTGTTTAAACTAGAGTACTTGCCTACTGCTAACATGCTAGCTAATAGGCTTACAAAATACCTAAGTAAGTAAAAGTTTTAGAAGTTTAGAAAGCTTCTAAGGCTTTAGAGCCTAGAGCAACAGATTACAGAATTAGTGTAAGAGAAGAGTAAGAAGGTAGAGATAGAGTTAATTCTAGGGGCGTAACTCCCCTTACAGCGCAGGTATAGTACTAGAGAGAGTACAAGCCCCCCTTCTCTAGGCCTAGTAATCCTAGTAATTACATAAGAGTAGATAACTTTACTAAGAGCTTAGCACGCTGCTTACGCAGCGCGTCTTCGCCCTAGAGAGCGCTAGAGCCTCCCTCTAACGCGCCTAAAGCGCCCTCTATCCTAATATTACCTAGGAATAGATCTAATATTAACTTGCGTACTACTATACGCAGGAGGTAAGCCTACTATAAATATATTACTACGCTAATTGTAATCTACACTATAAAGATTAATCTTACTAAGGTAGTAGTACTATTCTCTAGCTAGGTAACTAGCTGCTTAGCGTAGTAGCTAATATAAGCTAGTAGTAGCTTACACTAGTGCCTAGAGGCATACTACTAGTAGTATATACTACGTAATACATTATAGTAGACGCTATATAATTAGCTAGCTAGAGCTAATGTAACGTACGCACTGCATAATACGCTGCAACGCGCAGTATAATCTAGGTAAAAGGTACCTAGAGGCCTTCTCTTAGACTCTCTAGGAGGGGTTACAGCCTGCTTGTAAGCGAGCTTAGCAGCAGCAGCCTTAGCAGCAGTAGCTTTAGCAGTAGTAGCTTTAGTAGTAGTAGCTTTAGTAGTAGTAGTAGTAGTAGCAGCAGCGTAGTAGTAGTAGAGGTAGAGAGTAAAAGAGAGTAGAAGAGAGAGAGCGTAAGAGGTGTAGAGGTAGGCAGCGTAGGCAAGAGTAGTAGTAGCGCGCACAGTAGAGCTGCAGCGTAAGGTATTATAAATTAAAGACTATTTTACTAATTAGTATATAGCACGAACGCCTAATCCTAAGATTATTACAGAAGTTAAGGAAGAGCTTAGTACGTACGCAGGCTATTGTAATAATAGTAAAGAAGAGAAAGTTAGAAAGAGTAAGAGTTTCCTATATTAGTAGCTTGTAAGCGAGTAAACAAAAGCAAATTACGCCCTACTGCTGCTATAGTTACCTACTAGGTAGGCTCTCTATTAGGTAAACAGAAGAGTGCAGTAACAGGCGTTACTACGCTTATTTCTATTTACCTAGAGGGTGTGTTACAGGAGCAGAGCACCTAAAGAGAGCCTAGGACGCTCTGCTAAGAGCAGGGCTCCTTAAGAGCAGGGCTCCCTAA
Organism: Massarina eburnea CBS 473.64; assembly: GCA_010093635.1. Lineage (NCBI taxonomy): Eukaryota > Fungi > Ascomycota > Dothideomycetes > Pleosporales > Massarinaceae > Massarina > Massarina eburnea. The sequence continues at coordinate 399,409 of MU006781.1, forward strand.
AGAGAATATTAAGCTTAGCTCTTAGCTAGCTTAGGCTTAGATAAGAGCACAGTAGTCCCTAATTAGGAGCACGTTTATCTAATCTAGATTATCTCTTTTGTATATAGTCTAAGCTTTCGCTCGTCTTCCTCTAAAAGACAGTAATCCTCTAATTAATTACCTGAACCTACTATTTCTAGCTCGTGATCCCTCTAACAGCAGTTAGTACCACCGTGTAAATACCTCTACGTTAACATGAAGTTATCTTTTGATTCTTCAGATAGAACAAGTAACTAACATCGAATAGAGGGTTAAAGGATACGGGGATAAACGGGGCCGTCTTTTAGAGAGAGACCGCGAGGAAGAAATATCACAAGGTTGTTAGGAAGGTTTTAGAGATCCGTAGTTGTGAGAATTGTGATAAAATAGAAAGTAGAGTCTAGGTGACATTGTGGCCCTTTATAGACCCTCATACCTGACGCGTTCATAAATATAGCTCAAGATCGTTATCAGTTCTAGAAATCAAAGACGATGATACTTATTACCACTACCTGAGTGGTCTCTAACTACTGGGAAACGCACAGATACCGACATCATGTACTCGTCTCGGCTATTCTAGCCCAAGGCTAAACCTAGTTTTTAGTATTCTAGAAACACCGCCCAGACCGCGCGGCACATTCAATTCGTCGTTCTTAGTTTTAGCTTTCAGTCCCGAGTCTTCGTGGAGTGTGGAAGAGGAGATTGAAGCTCAAAAGAGGGGTTTATATAGATCTTCGATGGGTGCCTCATGTCCAATAATGCGCATCATCACACTAACCTTTCCCTTCCGTTTCCAGAACTTTTAACTTCCAACTTCCAGAATCCACCACATGATCCTTGTCCGAATTGGCTTTTATCAACGAGATCCATAATAGGTCTTCATTGTTGTTTTAAGTCTACAGACATACAAAGCGGATGATTATAGTTAAGATTAAGTCTCATTTTAGTTACATGCTCAACCTCAAAGATTCCAAAGCAATCTTCAAACCATATACCTAAATTGTGTCTTTGTAGTTAGCATCAATCTCAGTTACGAGCGTAGCGGAAGAAACAAGGAGGACAGCGAGTAGAACAAGAGAGTTTTATATAGAGAAAGAAGTGGAAGGCGCCTGTCGTCAAAACACGAGCATGTCGTGATGACGCACCTGGCGAGACCTCGAGATGCTCCCTTTTATATGTTATGCAGAAATTCCCCATGATGATGGTGATGAAGCTATTTGTCAACATAAATCCCGCCTCCTTCTTTGAGTCCCACCAACCCAAACCCCTCATAATGGGTCAGCAGCAACGTTTGCGACTAAGCGCATCAGCGGGAGGGTTTAATTCTTTCAGAGTATCAACAAACAAGACCGGGCCACCATGGGAGAGCGTCATTGTGGTTTTGGACTCTTTACATTATTCGGGACCAGAGCTCAGGACAGACTATCACGTCACAAGTGTCGATGATGTTTTGGTCCTTCGTCCTTGTGAATAAACAGTGTGCGAAAAGGGAAAAGGAAAGAAAAGAGATCGAAGATAGGGGTTATATACACAGTGATGAATCGTCTGTGTGGTGGCCATCTAGTGTCTGGAATCTAGCACCGAATATTGGAGATGCTGTTGTTCATCATGACTGTTGCATACAAACGAAATGATCCACGGCTAAACAGAGAAAGCGATTTCAAATACATGCTCGTTCAAGATATGCGAATAGTCAGAAAACAAAGAAAACTGTGAAGAATGCATGTATTGGTATGAATATGTACGTACTACCAAGAACAAGTTCGTGAAAACAATCAACTCCAACTCAGCCAAAATGAGCGAGTATCCTCCATATGCCCTGAACGCCAGAGAGTGCCCTATAAATCAAGCCTCGCAGTCTAGGAGCGAATTCTAGGGCCTACTTGGCAAGCGTGATCGTAGAAAAAAAATCATGAATAGTAAAACAAAGAAAGTGGTATCATTGGGTCATTATCCGTAAGCCTCCCGTCCAGAACTAGTTCCATGCCCCTGATCGACAGGGTGGTATTAGAGCTTGTTTTCGTAGTCTGGTTCAGGTCGGCGTACGCTGGGGTGGTGAGCGAGGTTGGGCTTGACAAGGTGAGCGAACTGAGGGTTGACGTTGAGCGGGCCTGTGATCTCAGGTACATGCGGTATGTCGCTGTCCCGATCCCTTCGCTTTAGCCAGAAGCTGCGCTTCGTCTGACCGCTCGTGGATCTCGAGTAGAGCGATGACGTTCGCTTATATTCATTCTCGAATTGGGGCTTAACCGGCGACGTGCTGTGGTAAGAAGGCAGAAACGATTGACGAGCGCTGCGGATAGCGTTCATGGGGCTGCTGAAGTTGAATTGGTAGGGATTGCTATCCTTTTGCGGCGAAGGGGGTTGCGGAGAGCCCATGTCGATGGGAGGGGTCGCGTGCCGTACAGGTGGGGTACCCATGCGCGAGGAAGCGCTACCGGTGTACTGCGAGCTCAGGGTGAAGGTTCTGAGTTTGGGATCTTGAGCTTCGATGTCGGCTGGTATTTCGGACAGGCTAATTGCGCCGTGAGAGCGAACGCGGCGGGCGGTGATGTGACGGGCCTTGTCGCGGAAGATGAAGCTCTGATATATGTCAGAGTGGTCTAGAGATTAGGTTTGGGGTCAAAATTACAGCAACGATGTTGAAGGATCCAATAATGATGGCTAGAATGCCGGCAGCAACAAGTAGTCGCCAGAACGGCATGCCCAGCGACTCTTGGCTTGTGGCTTCTTTGTTCATGTTCCCGAGCATGTTGAGACCGAGCACCATCATGGAGCAACCGAGGAAGACGAAGCCATGGCTCGGCGACAGCATTGGCCAATTCCTGGCAAAGTATCCACGGAAGAGAGAGCACTCGGAAACGATGAGGAACACTATGATTTGTTAGATATTTTGCGGGGCATTTCATGGTTTAGTATGTACTTACGACCAACGAGACCGGTAACGACGTGGCTCGTAGCATCGAAAAAGAAGAACTACAGGTGTGAATTTGATATTGCGTGTTGATATTAGAGGGGCGTACTTTGGAGACGATGAACGTTTTGACCAACATGACCACGCTGCTGGCGACCACGGACGCGAGCGCGACGATGTTCAGAGCCCGGATAATGTTGAGAATTACATAACCTGGGCCAGCCAGATGTTCTGCGGAGAGGAGAGCCATTGTTGAATTGTAGATAGTTGGAAGTTGCTGGATGAGCGGGTAGGTATGTGTTCAAGAATAAGCTGCCCGGCAGTGGAGAGACGCGTCAAGCGACCGATATCGAAGGTTAAAAGTTAGCCAGTTGAGAAAGAGTGGAGGATGAAATGTAGAAGTAGTGGGAGGCCCACGCCGTTTGGCAGTATAGGCTATTGCTCGACAATAGGATCAATAGAGAACGAAAAGACAATGGGAAAAGTGAAGGACAGAAAAATGCGAGGTGAAGGGCGATTCTATGGCTAGAGCTCAGGCAAGTAGCCGGTGTCCCGCGAAGCGCACAATAGCTTGAATAGCGGACCATCGCGTTGGCTCCCTCACTTCATGGTGGACGAGTGGCCCAAATTGCTCCACATCTCTCGCTGCATGTTGTACCACCCAACGGAGTGAAACGCGCCTCGAAGGAGTCTAGCACTATCGATAGCGAGGCTCCGTCGACGGGATGACTGACTGGACCTGCGTTCTCGCCGGGCTACACATGCAGGTCGATATTAAGGCCATGGATAGGTGGTGGCAAGTTTGGAGGTCGCGAAGTTGTCGCGTACTGATTGGCTCTGCGCGTTTGCGGGCGCAGCGGGATGATGTTTCATGTTTAAAACGGGCCTTAGGCTTCAGATCGACGGGCGGTTAGAATTCGACAACTTTTCTATCGTTATCGCATATTTCCCCGATGCTTCGTGTGACGGCGAAGTGGAAATAGGGCGTTCGATGGCGGCAGTTGAGGTGGGGGAGACACGAGCGCGTAGTGAAGGACAGCGCTAAGCGATGGTGAGAATTAGTCATCGCTAACTCCACTTCTCTCTCCCCCATTCCCAAGTTCCTCAAGCTCGTCATCTCATCCACATCTCAACGGCTGATTCCCATGGCTCGTGATGGTCACGTGCACCGTTCTTTCCCGAGGCACAGCGGACGAGGGCACTGTAGAAGCAACAGGTTTCACTGCAATAAATCGGGCTCTTCATTCTCCCTACACGCTGCTAAACTTTACCGCACTGGAAAAGAAAGACACGGTTCTACCCACATCAAGCCATACCCTAACTATACCGGCGTCAGTATGCTGCTTTTCCGTAGTGTGTGTGGTGTATATGAAATTGGCCCCGGTTGGGTTTGAACTGTTTTGCTGCTGCTAAAATCGAATTTTTTGATCAGCATCCACTCCACCAAACCGTCCCTTCCCCTTAATTAACCAGGTCGACCCAAAATCCGACCCACTTGTATATCGATCTAAGAGGGAGGGTCCCCAATAATGATACTTCAAGTTCTTTCCGAGGTCATAGGTGGTAGGCCATCAAAGCCCCCACACTCCGATATGCAACCTTCGACTCATCGAGCCATACCAGATCGACTTTTTCTTCCTTCTCTGCAACCTGCCAAGTTTGAATAAGTTGCGGGGTAGGGTGCACCTTCCAGATCTTCAATGAGCCATAGTTTCCAGTTGCAAGATATTCGCCAGCGGGACTCCATTGGGCGGACCCGACCCAGTCGCCGAGACTGTCAAGGGTGATAGGTGCGGACGTCGCGTTATCGGCACCACTCATGGACCAGATATGGACTTTACCGATTTTGCCGATGAGGTCAGTAAGTTCGTGTGCACTCACAGACTCAAGTTAGGGCCGCGTAGAAACTAACACATCATATCCGGCTCCTGGCGCCTTCGCGATGCGAACCCGATATGATTCCCTGGTATCCTCCCCGTCGCAATGGAGATGAGAGACATTTAGATGTTGGTAGTCGAATGAACCTATGCCCTTGTTCGAGAGTATGGCGATGTATTTGTTGTCGGCGCTGGATGATGCACTATGTACGACTTCGTCGCTGTAGATAAACTTAGCGCCGCTATCAATCCATTGCTTCGGATGGCCCGTAGCCCATTTGGCAGTAATGTTGTCCTTCTGCCAATCGGACTCGATAGTCGGAAGCCATGGATCGGAAAAGGCTTGTTCGAGCTGGACCGCAAAGAACAGGACAGTAGTTTTCACGCCCATTGTGATGAAAGAGCTGGACAGTAATGATGGTACCTTTACCCTTTGTGCCTACGATTTATATACGTCGCTTCTCTACTTCCAAGTAACACACTGCGGTCGGGGTTACAATTCTTCATTTCCCCAAGAAATCATATATGCTAAAATCAACGCATGCGGGAGGCGTGAATCAGCCCGCCTCCTATACATTGCATACATGATATAAGGCTCCGGAAACGTAGGACCAAGTAACATGCTTGTAAAGGGAAGACTTAAGGACGTTGAGAATTTGCGAATCAACGTCTTTTACAACCGAACTCTCAATATATCCTATCCGATTTGATTCATCAATATATACAACCGCGGAACGCAAGGATTCACTTCTTGAAGCCTAAAACAGAACATATCGTTCTACACTGTCGACATAGTCTATCCAAAGCAACTTCTCTCCGCCCTAGAAATTCCCTCGGCTTTTCAAACGAACGAACGCTTTATCTTAATCGTGCGAGCCCCATGAAAGCATATATACTCATTTTAGCGTGATCAAGCTGATAGTACTGTTGGGTATCCACGGACAGTTTGCCTCCGATCTAGCCACAGCCACCCCTCTCCCAAGGTGGGGAGATGGAGCTATAGCGGTGCACAGAGGATCAGTTCGGCTATAAGACTGCCGGTCGCTCGAACTATAGCCCAGTCACCGTATCTCGAACAGCGGCACGGGTGATTATTGCGACCCTTTTAGCACTCAACTTCGACTTCTGACACCTTTAACATTTATCACTACCAAGACACCTCATTTTTCTTACGTACCGGATATATGAACGTATGCAGCTGTATAGAGAGCGCATGCAATGTCGGTAACGCCCATCCAGGGGTAAAAATGAAGGCGGTTGAACAAGCCCCTGGCCGACCCCTCAAACACACTTAGCATGTCTTGACCAGAACTCCATGATGCCTCACTGGAACCACTTACACAATATAAAAGCAGTGGCATAGTTCGATTTTAGCATTCAGGACAAGCTTCGCGATAGTCGTTCAAGCTGTTGGCAAGATGAGGTCTTCCGTGAAACAACTTTCGGCGCAAGCCTCTATTTTTTCCCTTCTGCTGTTAAGTGATGTATGTCCTGTGAGCAGCCATTGTTAGTACGTCAACTGTCCCTTAGGCAACTAATATTGACTTGAAGACATACTTTTTCCTAATGTTCATCGCGAACGGCGTGGTCACCGAATGGTGGAAATGCGTCCGGTATGCATATTGGTTGACTTTGAAAGCTTTTAGTACTTGCTTAAAATATCGTTACCATATTGTCAGCGATAAGAGCGTATCGCCCCTTTCATATGTCTCGGAACTTCAGGCTTGCGATGGAAATGCGACAAAGACCGGGTACCTAATGCAGACTTTGCAATTGGAAGCAGTCAATAGCATGGATGGATTTCCTCCACGGCTCCATGTGGATAATAGAGTCCATGGACTCTGGAATCAAATAGAGGATTCGAAGTAGTAAGCAGCCAGCTCTAATTAGTATAGTATTTACTGTACTAAGTATAGCTGCTAATGTACTATTAGACTAGTACTAGTGTAAAACTATAGAATAAACTTCATCTATTTATCCTTCTGCGCTTTTAATTATGCTAGCCCTATAGAAGTTAGTACTAAGTAGTCATCTTCAGCCGCAATCCTCCATCTCGTCCATCTATCCATGGAGGTTATTCCATGGACGTGGAGTCCATCCATGCATTTAACTGATTGGAAGCAGGGAGTGAGATAAGGTTCAGAGTCAAAGCATTAGATGGCAATGGTACCACGCCAGTTCCAGTAAGTGAAAACCTATCCTACAAGACTCTTTCCTTATCTAATGCAGCTGACCAATTTTCCATAGATCGACCCAAAGCTCATCACTCCATCTATCATCCGAGACTCGGCGCGGCATTTATGTCCAAGGCGCCAGGCGCTATTGAGGACTACGAGGGCTATGGAGATCGGTTCAAGGTTGGCGTATCCGGCGCCAGCGATGGCATGCATTGGGATTCGTTAGGAAAGAGAGAGGTAAGGAGCGAGTCTGGATTCACATGTGCTAAGGTAGCTCGGACACTTGTCGAGGTAATTGAACTTTACCACCCCTAAGACAACACCGCCGGAAAAGTACCTCATCCGCGTCGAACATTTCAACATTCTACCCTATTTCAACCAGACTCAACAGTTCATCAACTGCGCCCAGGTTGAAGCCACTGGACCAGGTGGAGGTACACCCGGGCCGACGATTAAGTTCCCTTGAGGATACGAATTTGAAGATCCTAGTAAGCATATAGCTGCATGGTACTTCGAAAGCAGCTGAGCAGTTCGTCAGACATCTGGATCCCCAGAGCTCTTTACAATGCTGCTCGACTCATGGACGAGTTGTTGAACTGGCAAGGACCTGGACCCGCTGTATGGAGTGGTTAAGTCCTTGATACCCATGATATCAGGGTTTCTGCGAGTAAATTTACGTTTCTTGTGCTCTGAACGATGAAAAGTGGTTGGTTTAAGTTCATATCAGACATTTCGTCCTTCGAAAGATTAGTCTAGTCCCACTTTCAAAATAAACTGTTTCACTAAAGGAAAAGATTGACTTCATGAGAACGGGACGAATGCAAGTTAAATATTTTTTGAAAGCATGCTTGTCCCCAATAAGGTCCAAGTTAGACACTAGGGGGTGTCAGAATTGTGGTGGACAGGTTCGCATGCTAATTACGGCTCCACCCTAGACCTAAAGCGTCTGACGGCGTGGGATGAAAGATCAGGTAACATCTAAGCTTAAGCCCTAGGTACAATCGAAACTTTGACATAAGGTCTATTAGTATCGTTAATCCCTCACTCAACTATAGGGTTTGTGGGAGATGTAAAGTTCATAAATGCACAATCTTGAACGGGTCCACATTCTAAATTTTCTGATTTCGTCGATGCCTCGACATGTGTTATACATTGAACCCGTCTATCCCATATCTGAATATATAAAGTAGAAGGAACTAAATGAGCGGCTAGCCTTGTCTCAAGATGAAATCAGGCCACATTCCCGAATATGGCACAAAAGTAAGAAAGAAATGAAATGAAATGAAATGAAACGAAACCAAACCAAAGATAGCACCTCCTCCAACGCCTTTCCCCCTCATGAGATACAGTCGTTGAACCGAACGATCGAAAGAGCGTATAGGCCTTCGTCAGTCGTTGAAAGTGGGATACAAAAAAGAAAGTAACGAGCGTCGTGAGAAGTCGTGGTGGGTCATGGTGGTGCAGTGTTGTGATGTCGTGAGATAGTGGCGGTCGCTAAGCATAATGCCAATAGGTCCGTGTTCATGTCGTTGATGCATCGCGGTTATAGCTTTCCATTTTGGAGAGTCTTGATGAGGATGAAGGTTCCAGCAGCCAGACCAGCGCCCAATCCCGGTCCGAGCCAGTAGATCCAGTCAGTGCTCTGTGCTCCAAGCACAGCAGCTGGGCCGATACTCCTAGCCGGGTTCAAGCTACCGCCAGTCAGGTAGACACCTGCCAACTCGGCGATGAACAGCGCCATACCGCAGTACATGGGTTTGCTGGGTCCGGAAGGCAACATGAGGATCGTAAGGATGAGTTGAGCGGTAAGGAAGACTTCAAGGAAGAGACCCTGGGTGACGGAAGCAGAAACATGAAGGGTAGTATTGACGGGTAGTGCGCCAGGAAGGATAGCTGAAACTGCGAATGAAGCGATGATTGCACCGAGAATCTGGGCGGCAATGGTGTGAAGGGCACGTTGCCAGCGAATCATTCCAACGATCCATAGAGCTGTTGTAACCTAAGGCATTGTCAGTATTGAATCAGGACGAGTATCACCAGGCTGACATGAGAGTATAGCCGAGAGGGATGTCAGAGGGGGTGATACTTACGGCAGGGTTGAACATGCCACCGCTGACATCGGCAAAGATGGCCACATTAACTGCCAGAGAGATACCGAAGGCAAGCGAAATGTAGAGAAGCTTCGCTGGCGACGGAGGAATAATCTGGTCGATTGGCTGTAGTGGGTTGGGAGGCGTAGACTCGGCTGCGATTTGTGTGCCTGCGAAAGCAAAGAACAAGAACATGAATGTACCGACGAACTCGCCCAAGAAGACTGGCAGTTCGACCTTTGCCATTCTTACTGCCTTTCCAGCATCGCTGTCGAAGCCGCCTTTGAGCGATTGTGCGGGCTCCGAGATGGGGAGGATGCTTTCTGACCCTTTGTCCGACATGGCGTAAATATTTTCTTGAGCCTTCTCAGAAACAGACATAAATGTGAATTGTTGATGAACCACGAAGTCAATCGGAGTTGCGAACGGTTTTTTAGAGAAGGGAAGTTCCGAGCCTGCAGAATGAAGTCGACAAAGGCTTGGGTATGGACATTTATGCGCGCATGATCGCCTTCATATACAGAGGGTAGTCTCGCGTACACGGACGTATGAGCTTTAGCCACTGTTGCCCCTGTTCTCAGGTCCGTACAACGATTGCTGGAGCTTTACTGGGTATGGAGGGTGATCTGTGATAAGGTGCCTAGGAAGAACCTGCCAAAGTGCAAACCGGAAAGGTCTCTCAGGTACTTGACACCTGTGATTGGCCTGTGCCCTGCAAAATGTTCTGTCGAAGAAACCATGTTTGGATGGCAAAGCAGGGCTTCAACCCATTAACGAGTCTGGTGATGGGATTTTGCATTACGATCAAACGGCGCCTCATTCTTTCTCAGGAACAAACCGCGAACAGTTATGCATGGGCCAGAGTTGGGATATCTTCTCGGGTATTCCCCGTACGACTGAGGTATATAGTCCTGTATTTGTGGGTGATTCATGCACTCCTACTAGAGTACTCAGCCAGTCTTTTGTAAGGGTGCCCTAAGCATCCATTTGGTGAGCTAGTGCGAAACACCGCTTGCACTGCTTCCGAACCACATCTCTGGGAAATAAAACCGGGGACCATTGCTGCGATCGTCCTCAAACGGTGTTATGATCGAGATTGAGACCGGCTTCGAGACGGAACCTGCGACATCAATGGTTCCTCAAGCAGGGATCAACTTGGGGTGTTTTGATACCTGGGGCAGAGATCGAGACCTTGCGGGCCCTTCCGCAGTACCCCAGGCCTCAACTCCACTGATCTGAGGCAAGGTTCAGATCACTGAATGGTGAACAATGACAAATATCAGGCCTTGATACTGTTGACGGTGGTAATGAAACAATACAGATGTTTGTTATTGTTTCTATCTTTGTGCATTGAAAATTCAGATAGAAAAACGTAAAGTTGGTAACTGAAAACGAAGCTGACGGTGGCATCAACTAGAATAGCAGTGACGCGTATAGCTGATTTGCGGTGGGAAGACTCCGTAAACGCTAGCACCACACGATGGGTATATCGACTTGGATGCACCTGGTTGCCAAGACCTCGGATGCATGCAATACCACTTTCGCCGAAGAACTCAAACAGCGGCGCGCTAGTGCGACGTAGTTCACGATGCCATTTTTGAAGGAGGTAATAAACGTTGACGATGATCATCGAATTGGGCCAAATTGATGTTCAACAAGTGTAGGTAGCAATGTCCCTAACTCGACAGCCCATGCTCATGCCACCCGTAAAACTATTTGTGGGTAACACCGAATAATGGCATGTTGCGGTTCTCCTTTTCGTACTATGATGCATTTTGCAGAGATCGAGAACGACGGACAAGGGGGTGTATCTTGATACTCAGACCAATGAGATATCGCTCTATCCATTCTAGTGTAATATGAGAGGGCACGGAGGTGCTGACTCTTTCTCAAAGTTGATACGCTTTTCGAATGCGATCCATTCACTTGATCTAGTCAAGAAAAAATCCTAAAGTCGTGCATGGGGGTTGAACGTTCAACTAAAGAGCTTACTGGGGGCAGGTTCAAGATTACTGAGGTTCTTGGCAATGATAACGTTGCCGACACAGGCAACAATGCGTTCGTTTACTGATGTGCTAGATTGCAATAGTTCAGTCGCCGTTGGAAATGGCTTGTGTTGGCGTCTGAGACAGGCACTGTCCATTCGCCGATGAATTGAAGAGGAACAACTGTTTCAAAGAAATACCAAGGTACAGCCGAAATACAAGGCTGCATGCTTCGACTTCCGAGGAGGGTGGAAGTGAACCTGGCTTGATCCACACCACGATAATCCCTCGCTACTAGGGGTAAGTCACTGGGGTACTTGGCGTACGCGTCCTCAGGGTCGTGATGGTCGATAGCTTGCCACACATCCCGCATATTCGAGACACAAGTCGCCAAAATGGAGACCGAGTCAAGGACCTTGCATACTGGAACAATACCACGAGCAGATAGCTTTCCTTTCGTGGGATGGAATACAATGATACCATTCAGCGCTGTTGGAATTAGGCCAGAGCCGGTAGTATCAGTTCCCAACGTGAGAGATACCATTTGTGCGGCAACAGGTATATATTCTAATTGACCGAAAACACTTGCAGTCGAACCATTTGGTGGCCGGCATCCAATAAAATCAAATGCAAGCTGATCCACATTGGTTTTACCAACAAGTAGTACATTTGCCTCCAGCAGTGACACGACAGAATGATCAGTCTCGATAGACGTGTAAGTGCATGGGAAACAGGCCACTTCACTTGGAATATCGATCACATCGAAGCCATCTTTCACGGCTAACGGGATGTCGTACAGAGGTGAATGTGGCTTTTCATAGTAAATTTTTGCTGGGTTGAATGCTTCGCGGGCGACGTCGGCACGGAGCCGAAGATGTATCCACACATTGGGGTAAACCGCCTCATTCTCCCTTCCAGTCACACCTTGTTGATGATCTCGATGCGGTGGCAAGACCTTGTGATGGATCGCTGACGAAGACTTCTCAAACTGAGATTGTGGTTCAGTTGATGCAACTCCACAAGCATTGTCAATAGCAGGGTGAGCTGGGAGTATTATGGGCATGGATGTCCTCTCTACGGGGAACATAGCCGAAAAACCCATCGCATGCGCAGATCATGTCCATCGAGGTCTGAACGAAGGTGGAGATGGAAACCAGAAGTTCGGAGAGGATGCTGCTTCCAAATCCCCGGCCGTTCACCTCACAGACTGTCGTTGTCACATAGCATCTAAAGTTGTCAGTAGGCACCGGTTAGGATAGTGGCAAGGGATGATATTCTCTTACTATGTGGTGACATCAGCGAAGGGCAAATGTGTGATACCTCTGGTCATTCGCTTCCGGTACAAGTCTATTGACCAAAAGCTCCCTTTCCTAATTATGTTTACAGTGGCCTGGTCAGGTAAAGCAGCCAATCCATCCACAATCATATACCATGCTTATGGACTGTATGAAGGCCTAGAAATCGGAATCTCTCATGAGCTGCCTTGATCTGGCCAACGTCGGACTTGACGCCTTAGACAATATCTTTAGAGCTGCATCGATTGGATTCAAAGTTAGGAGGTAAGACCAAATCCTTTCGGGAATCGATTATGGCGAGTGTTTTCTGTCGAGGATCTGATGTGAATGCATAAGGCTTCGCCCTAAGAAGAGAAAAGGCTAACCTCGTGAGAGGCTAAGGAACCGACTTATATCGAAAGAGAAAACCGGATACAGGAGGGAGATTTTATAAACAGACATCTTTTATAGACTCACTTTATTGCACGCGAAATGTAAAAAGGAGTCACAAAATGTCATTTCGCTATTTCGCTAGTGTTACTGTCGGCAAAGTTGATAAGGGCGGGCGGTTCACCAGCAGCGCGACTTCCGGGGTTCACAGGTAACAGCTCCGATGCATCCGATCCATGTATATAGTACATACAGCGATAGGTGAAGTGTGAAGTGGTAGAGGGCGAGGGCCTACGTTATCAAAGATCTGCATGCGGAAAAAGACGGGGCGGGGGCTCCATGTTTCACCTCTACGCGCCGAACACCCCCAAACATCGCGCGTCCACCTTCATTCTTTGCAAAAACTACGGTGTGCTTTATACGTTATTTTCAACTGATGCCGATCCGTGACGATGAAGGACTTTCGGCGCGGAATGAGGCGGCGAACGCCTGGAAATGTCATCAAGGGGTAAGTAAACCACATGGTAAATTACTTCAAAATTACTCCCTGTACGTGGCGGTGAGCCCATTGGACCTTTGAGACCATTTACGCGTATTATTTGAATATGAGGTGTTCTATCCGACTTACTGTTAGTTGCTTGTACTCACTGTCACTAGTCAGTACCGGTTCATACCGGTTCATATTTCGTTTGACCTCCCGAAAAAACATAATTTAAGCCTTGCGATGGAACTGGCTCCAAAGAAAAGAAGATATATTACTCAACTTTTGGATGCACGAGGGCTGTCCTTAGTTCCCATCACAGCACTTGTGGCGTTATGAGGTAAGCTCCCCTATTCTGGTATAGGGGACTAAGTTTCGTGTTTCCGGAAAAGGAGTCAGTATGCAGGAAGATTTATATAAAGAAGTAGTCGTTCTGTTTTGTTTACAGAGAGCTCAGATTGATAAATCACGAATGTGGGGTGTAAGAGGGTAGAATTAAGAAGGGCAGAAGCCCCGACCCGAATACCTGGGTGACACTATGACGTAATCCTGTATCAACAAACAATAGGCTAGTTACTGTCACCCAGTAGACAGCTCCTTCTGCGACAAAAGACAGTAGTGTACATAAACCGTCCGAAATCGAGAAGTGGACAGAGGAAATAGTTACGACCGACGGGCAGTTAGATAAAAGGATCGTGAGAGGCCAATATGTTCAGGGAATACATTCTGTTTCACGAAAGGTTAAATCTACAAGAGCAAGGCCGAACTAGTGCATGCCTTTTAGAGAAGTTTAGTGCCTGCCTCCTTCAAACAGAAAACCCCCATAATAAATATCACCCAGACAACAACACCATTTCACTTCAGCTTGGACTTCAGGAACCCTTTCACTTCCAAACGCGCAATTCCCGAGCCTGGGCTTTAAATACAGCAACGCGAGCTCTTCCACTCCGCATCAATGCACCCCCACCTCAACTTTACGCTCCAAACGAATGGCGCGATTCACCACCCCAACTAGTCCGTCATTCCTCGAGTCCTGTAACGACAGGCTTCGTGTAGCCCTCTTTTTCCTTATCCCCATCTACACTCGTCTATATCTCTCGTCCCACGAATGGGCAGCCTTGGACATTATTACCTTACACCTCGCCATCTTATGTGCCATATACTACTATGCCTGGTTCCTGAAGCCCATCAGCGTAGAGGTTGATCCGGATGTGTGGAAAATCATTTCCAAACCCATTCTCTGCGCGTTCCCGGTATGGGTGACATATCATCCAGCGCTCGCTTGGTTGACTTGGGGCTTGGAAGGCTGGCGTTGGGAGGTAGTGTATTGGATGATCGCACTGAGAACGGTGGTGATCATACTACCGGAGACGTATGGGCAGGACATATTGGTCAGTACATAAGTTGAAAATATTCAAGATATAGAATTTGCCGACTAACATGACTTACAGGCTATAGAGACCTGGAATAAGTTTCACGATCATCGTAGGAATGGCATGATGCCCAAGTACTCTGCGATAGCTATACTGTGCATATGGGCCGCCCTTTTCCTCGTGTTCTTGAACAGTGATATAGGATGGACCGCATTTATCTTCTCGGCCATCACAATCATCTGGTTCACTGGTCTTGTGGTCGACATGCTCTTGCAATTCAAGTATGGGTCCTCTCTTTCTTCTTCACCATTTCAAACCGGGCTAACTGGGACCTCTAGGTGTGTTCGGATGCATGGTATGACGCTGGAAGAGCACTGGGATACGTGGGAAGAGAGGGAGAAATCTGGACGGTTTACCATGTCGATGCGTTTAGAAGATGAAGAGAAGAAGATCCAATGATGGGCTCAGCCGTTTTTGATATAACCTGGATGTAGCGGATATGACGTTATCGGATATAATCGGAGACTATGGTATATCGTAGTCGTCGCTTTTCGCGTAGGAGATGCTATCGGGTAGATAGACTTGTCGTTCGAATTTCTCGGGTCGACCAGGGTGTCCAGTGTTATGTGGGTTGACTTGGAGGGTTCAGAACACCGGTATCGTGTATAGAAAGAGTTTCCGAAAGGAGAACCAACAAGGAGTAGCTATCATCCTCTTTGACTGCCATTACATGCTCAATCGTTTTCCTATATTTTTCATATAGAAGCAGTTCCAGGACTGCCAGTTTGTTGTACGAAATAGAATGGTAAGTTATCGGCGAAGGCGAAGGTGAAGTACGATGCCTAGAAGACGGAACCGTTATTGCCGAGAAACCCCACCGGTAGATGTCAGTTAGGGCAACCGGTATATCCGAGATTTGACGCCGTTTTCTCCGTAAACCTTCGATATCATTATTGCGGAGGATGATGAAGCGTGACAGCTTGACCATCAAGCGCTCTCAAAGAACGATCAAGGCTTTGAAAGAAGTCAACGATTCAAAATGATAGTAGCCTTAGCAGTGTCAAACCTCTCAGTCCCACATAGCACGGAGAACCCACAATCCCTCGTGTTTCAAAATGCCATTACATTAAGATCGAAATTCTTCATGCTGATCTGAACAAAGCCACGTACCGGATGATCTCATCACCTCGCTTATCGATAACCTTAATTATGCACCCCAGCGCCGATCCCTTGCCACAACACCAGTGCCAAAGATCACCACCATAACGCCTCACAACCACTCACAAGGCCTCCTTACGCGAAGCCGATAGCCGCACACACAAAATACTAATATCTGTTTCGCCATTAGCGCTATCCGCTTCCCGGGATCTAGGCTGGTGGATGCCGTGTATTATTGACGCGTTACGCGTGTTTCTCGACCCCGATGGTGCCGACGACGACGGCATGCTGTCATCACTGGGTGACTGAGCTAAGGCTGAGAAAACGCGGAGGTAGGGATGTGGGGACCGTATCTATATAAATTGTGACGATGCCCGTGGGTAGGTGTTTGAGGAAACGCCACTGTCGTCGGCGGGGTACATTGCCATCCACTAACAACCATCTTATATCATACACTACTTGATAGTGTAGGACCCTTTTCCCATTTTTTGTTTTCTCTCTACTTCTGCCAACTTTTTCTTGCTTTTTCGTCTTCTACCTGAAGCAAGACTTTCGGTGGCGTGAGCTAGGTATCGTTACGCTGCCGACTAAGTCTTGTTTTGGATTATACCTTCTTTGTCGAATTACATATTCTCCGCCAATATGGCACCTGGCCGTAACATCCTCCCATTCCATAAGAAGGATGTCCCGAACGGCCAGTCCAACGGCCATACGAATGGCACCGCTCGCAACACGTCTCCGTCGAGTTCCGAAAGGACGCTCTCATTAACCTCTAAATGGCGCAACGAGTTTGTCGCCGCAGCAGCCGAATTCGCAGGTACCTTCATGTTTCTCTTCTTCGCCTTCGGTGGGACCCAAGTCGCCAACTCGGCGGCTACCGCCAGTGATGCAACGACATCGGGACAACAATCGCATTCTATAACACAAGTGCCCAATACGAGTGTTCTGCTGTATATTAGTTTGATGTTTGGGTTCAGCCTAATGGTGAACGTTTGGGTGTTTTTTAGGGTCAGTGGTGGATTATTCAATCCTGCTGTAAGTGATTCCCATCCCATATGGTAACCACGTTGAAGATATAAGCAACATAGAAGGAGACACCAAACTGACATACTCATATAGGTTACACTCGGTCTCTACCTTATCGGCGCCCTCAAAGCCACCCGTGCAATCTTTTGCTTCATCACACAAATGCTCGCCGGCATGGCCGCTGCAGGCGTAGTCTCCGCCATACTCCCGGGCCCCCTGAACGTCAGCACAACTCTCGGCTCCGGCGTCTCCGTCGCACAAGGCGTATTCCTCGAGATGTTCCTCACCTCGCTCCTCGTCTTCACCATCTTCATGCTAGCAGCTGAGAAACACAAAGCCACATTCCTAGCCCCCGTCGGCATTGGGCTTGCGCTTTTCGTTGCTGAGCTCGTAGGTGTATTTTACACGGGTGGAAGCCTAAATCCGACGCGTAGTTTCGGACCTTGTGTCGTCACACACAATTTCCCGGGCTATCATTATATCTATTGGTTTGGGCCGCTCATGGGCACGTTGTTGGCCTGGGGAATGTACAAGATTGTCAAGAGTGTGGAGTATCAGACGGTGAATCCCGGTCAGGACTTTGATGATCATGAGGCTGCACTGTTTCATCCGCCCGATGATCCGAGCAGTGCCGAGCAGGTGGAGAGGCCGAATGTTGCTGCCATTGCGGTAGAGGAGGCGATGGAGGCGGTTCGGATGGCGAGTGAGACGAGCCATTCGAGGGAACAGAAAGAGGGGATCGAGGAGAGGATGTCGAGTGATAGGGGCAGCTCTCCTATTGGGTCGAAGTCTGAGGATCTGGGCCGAACGGGGCATGTTGGAATGGGAACTGCACATAGTCAGAGAGATTAGTGTGGGAATATAGCTGAGGAGGCTGGGACTCGGGCGTTTGTTCATGGGTGCTTTCTTGTTGTTTTGAGCGTTTTGCATGATACCCGCGAAAGTAACATAGCGGGTAGTTGAACAACAGCCTTCTGGTTTCGACTTCTCCGTACAATCTTGCGCTTAGCTATTGATATTCATTCCTGCATCCAACTGTACCTTTCTCGTCAAACACATTTATCCATCACAAACTCATATTACCCCTTCGCGCAAAGACACATTCGCATATCTCCGCCCCGCAGCAGGCCTCTCCGTACTTCCCCCAGTCTAGACTCCGTCTTATACACCAGGAACCAAGCCAAGCAGTGCGCAACAAGAATCGCGAAGGCGAAGATGAAGATGATGAAGATCAGGATGAGAATGACGGACTTGAGAAGCGAGGGATGGAAACCACTAGTGTCGCGGGGTTTCACTAGGCTTGTGCTGTCTTTCAGGCGGGTAGGTGAAGACTTGGCGAGCGGCTCGGGGGCGGCGAGATTCAATGGGCTCGGCGACTTTAGAGACCTCGGACCGTGGGATAGTCCTTCGGCTTGTTTCTTATTCCCTCCCTCGTTGACTTCAACCGGTATTTCCAATCTCTCTGTCTCAAACTCTGGTTTCTCGGTTCGCGGCTCTTCCACCACGACCTCCGTACTCGGTCCTAGGATACGATATGGCTCCCTCTTGAATGTCCTACTCGTCGGAAACGGGGGGTCCCACGGTTTCCTTTTCTTTGACTCCGGCGACCTCATATCGACCCCCGACGTCGCGGCCGATACTGATCGTCCGGGGGATGGTGATGGTGCTGATGTTTCGCTTGACGGCGTCGCTGTTTCCCCAGCTCCCGTTCCGTCGAGGTCATGGATGAGGACGGGCTCGGTACCAACTGGCGCACATTCAGAAGATGCATGAGTGTCCAAGTAACGCGGATACTGTACTACTATTATGGGGAGAGCAACGAGCATGAGGCAGCTCAGGAGATAGCCGAACATGGCTGTTGTTCTTGTTGCTGCGAGACGTGCACAGGGGGTTGTCTGGTACGCTGAGGCGGTAGATGGGTGGGATTTGAGGGTTTGTGGGCGCCAGGTTGCTGTCTTGGGTCGGTCTTGTTGGAGGATTGAATAGGTTCGTTAAGGGGGGTGTGGGGCAGGTGTGATAGCAGTATGTAGGAATAGGGTGTCTTCTTTTCAGTCCTAAGGTGGCAAGATTTTGAGATGCGAGATGGAGAGAGAAGTGTACCTGCCATGTTGGAGTCGTTGCTTGCATTCACTTTCCGCTTGCATACACATCAACCACATCAACCACATCAACCACCCAACCCAGCTTCTCCCTTCCATTATCCACAACTCTCGCATACTCGAGCAAGAGGCGGTATAAATAAATCTTCCCATCTTCCTTTCTCAGTACTTTAGCTGCCCACTTCTGTCCCGCTTCGGCGATCTTTCGGGCAAGATCATCATGTCCATCATTCGTAGTCTCACTTCTTTTCCTTCTTCTTCTCAGCCTTTTGACAGCACCAGAGACGTGATCGTAGGCATCCTCTTTCTTAGTCTCTTCATCATCTTCATCAGAGTGCGGCGTCTGAAAATGGTGCTCATGTTTCGGCATCTCGACGTGCGCATGCGCGAACTGCTTCGCTCCTTCCTCCACTCTTGTTCCCCTAAAGAATTCCATCACCCCATAAACGTCCACAAACGTATGATCTAACGGCACGAAATGCAACCAAGGCACTACACGACTATCATACCATTGCCGGTATATACTCGCTTTGAGTGTGAGTCGACCTAATCCCAGAGCCGCGAGGAAAGCCCCCTCTTCGTCACCGTCGCCATCGAGAACTGCGGCGTACTTGTACTGCTTCAACGTAGCCGCAGATATTGGCAAAATAGAGAAGTATTCCTTCGTATATGAACATGTCCCATTTTCCGCGTGCTCGCCACAGTGCAGATCGGTAAAGGCAGCGTCTGCCCAACTGTTCACCCACTCCGCCATACTCGCACCTCGCTGAGTGGCAAGGCCATACGCATTCCCCGGCAACAATCGGAAGTTTTTTGCATACCCAGATCCGACCGTACTTTCGTTCCCGGCATGTAACAGTCCTTCGGCGATCTCGACATGTGTAGCGTTCAACATGGCGACGAAGCGGTGTCGGTGGAAGCGCTGCCAGTTACCCGGCGCATTCTTTCCTCCACTTGCAGGACCGCGCCAGTACAACTTGTCCTCTTTCTCTGACCATGATAGAGAAGTAGTAGGGGTAGTATACGACGTATTCCAGTCCGAAGGGCTTGGTATCAGTATCTCGTTACTCATACCTATCTTAGTGGCAGAGAATAGCGGGAAGAGTTTCTGCGTCACACTCATACTCTCCGGTGCGACGAATGCACCATGCAGACCCTGCAACTTCGGTCTCTGGCAAACATCCACGGCACCCGTCCAATCGTCCGCATACCCCTTAAGCGATCCTTTTGGGAATCCCAGCGGGAGTAGAGCAACGGCCTCATGCTCCGCTTCCGTATGCCCCTCCCTATGCCAGATATCCTGCATAAGTGGTTCCAGACGCGCAGGGGAGTCTGGCGAGCACGCAGGACTAACAAGAGACCAGAAAGGTCGTGGACCATACCATTTTGCACTGGTGTGGCGTTCTCTTCCGTCTTTCCACTCGGGGTCGAATGCTGCACCCATAGACTCTGCATCGTCGATGGAGGAAAAATTGCTAATGACGTCTTTTGGCGAAGCTAGAATCGGCCTCGCAAGTTGCAGTGTCGTGTCGACTTTCTCCCACGGCACGAGCATTGCAGATTCGTCATTGACGTTGATCGGAATATTGAGATCCGGGAGTGCTACGCCTTCCTCTTCACACAGACCTTGCAGCATTTGCATCGTCTTGTAGAGTCTGGGATACGAGTTCTTCATCTGTGCATCCACTATGCCGTTACGCATCGAAATCTTGGGTGAGAAGGAATGCGCCGTACGCCGTAAAGTCAGCGCCTCGATGCCCCACAACGGTGCCAGGTCGTCGTAGATTTGGTCGAAGAAGGATTCAACTATAACCGCGTTCTGTGAGGTAGCGTATGTGTACCATGCATCAAAACCAGGCGGTGGATGTCGACCTCTTCGTTCGCGATACTTTTTCGCTGCTTCTTCAACACTATATGCTTCTTCCTTCGCCATCTCATCAAACTTCTTTTGTGCAGCCTCCATAAGACGCTCAATCGGATGGCTCTCCCCTTCACCTTCTCCCTCTCCAACCGCTACACCAACACTTGCCATATCCACATTACTCGCCCCTTGCACATCCCCATTCCACACAGCACCAAACCGACCCGGAAAATACGCCCTCAGCATATCTGCAGTCCCCCACGTAGCAAGATACACAACTCCAACACACATTGTAACCGAGATAAGCACCAACACACGTAGCGCCTGCCAAGACGGCCGCGCAACAGCGAAGGGCGATTTCCCTCGCATCGCATAGATAATACTCCGACGTAGGACGAGGTGGAACAGGTGCCGGAATCCGGGGTTGTGGGAAGAGAGTTTAGCCGGTTAGGGCATTGGATTGGTGGTTTCAGGAGCGTGCTGGATAGTGAAGAGTTGGGAGGTTATCGAGACGATTGGGGGGCAGTGGTGACGAGGCGGTGTGGGAAGAGCGTCGAAGGAAAGAGGGTTGAAGGGACTTTTGCGGGAGATGTTGATATGAAGATATATGCAGATAGATTAATCGATGTGCAGCCGCGTGACCGCGGCTCATATGGACGGCTTGGCGGATCTGGGGAAATGGAACACGATATCAGACGTGAAGTGGTGACTGAAAGCAAAGTTGCAAGAGAAGCATCGCAAATAGTTGAAGGGCTAAATCGGCCGTACAATAGAGCGCATGATAGTGACCAGAGATATACTCAACCTACATACAGGTATTCAACAGAATATGGATTACTCTTCCTGGCCTCCCATCTCTTCGTCTTCACCCTCATCGTAGCCTTCCTCGTACTCTTCACCCTCGCCTTCCTCATACTCCTCGCCATCCTCACTGTCAGACCCACTGCCGTCCGAGTCGCCCTCGTCGTTCTCGGGATCGTAGTCTTCCTCCTCCTCATCTTCCATATCTTGCAGCTCTGCCTCGGCTTTTTGAAGCTCCGACAGGCCATCGCCAGCTGCTGCGGCGCCGTTTGTGCCGTTTTCGCCCTCAGCGGGTGGGTTGACGTTGAGTTTCTTGGCTCTTCTTGCTGCAGCCATACTAGCGTCCTGTAGACCGTGCTTCTGCACGTATTCATTGATACCGGCGTAATCATCTTGGTCGAGCATGCCGAACTCGATTTCTCCGGTCTGGGTCGTGATGACCATGTTGAAGGTGTTGCGGAGCACGGCAGTGTAGGATACTGCGTTTATGGAGGCGAAGTCGAAGAAAGCAAGGGGCTTCTTGAACCCGTAGAGTATACCGACTGAGGTAAAGAAGAGGTAGCCTGTAGAGGTGTTAGTGTGTGCTAGTTTTCGGCAAACCAAATCATGACAACTTACCCTCTTTGCTGCCCCTGTGTGCTTTCACGTGGTATGCCTTCTCGCCCTTGCGATGGCTCTGCGGTATGGCGCTCCGGAACTCGTCAGGCTCGGGGAAAATAACGGTTTTCCCGGTGCCGGCCTTGATCAAGCAGTGGTGGATCGCCTCGGCCATGGGTCCTGGGCCAGGGTCTTCGCCTTCGACAATATTCTTGCCTGTCGCTTCCTCGAACGTCCATACTATCGGCTCTGGAGGCGGAGTCTTGAGGTCGTCGGGGACAGGGTTGACGCCGTCTCCGTGCACGGGAAGCACGATGAAGTTGTGCTGGCGCTTGGCTTTCTCGGGTACGGGCAGACAGAAGACCTGGTCCACGTCTCGCCACGGGATGCCAAACTCGACACTGCCGTCAGCGCCAATCGCCCGTATTCCCCCGTCTTTCTTGTTCTCGACTAATTCCAGCGTGAATTTCTTTCTTTGCGGGATCGAGAAACTGGTGCCTGGATAGGACCGCCACGCCTTGACCGCCGTACTGGCCAGCGCTGCTGCCGCTCCGTTCTGCGCTCCATTGCTGTCTTCTACTTTCCGCTTCTTTGACGCAGGTTCCGACGTCTGCTGCGAAGTCTGGTTCATGATATACGTGGAGATGTCGCGGAAAAGCGTGCTCTGGGTTGGATTCTGGTCTGGCTGTGTTAGTCCATGGCGCAAACCGTCGCAAGCGGCGTAGATAGGGGAGAGATGATGGCAACTCACCGATGGCGGCATGTACCCGCTTGCGCAGTTCATGGTTGGCTGCAAAGGCGAGATCGACTTCCTTTGGATGTTTGCTCGCCATTATAAATCTTCGAGGTTGACGCGAAGAAGTGTGGGGATGGTTTGTTTGTATAAGTTTGCGGTTTAGAGTTGGCGAGTGACGCGTAAAGTTAGCGCCGCCTTCCCCAGTAGATCCCGCTGATGTCATCCTATCTATCGTCCTATTCTTCCATCTTGACAACACCACACGGCGGACTCATGAGTTCCATGACTAACTACTGAACATGACTCGACAAGTCCCTCGGCGACGGGAGGCCGAGGCAAGAGCGCCAGGCGCGCCAGCTAGAAAGAGATGAAACCTTCACACCGCATGGCAGGGCTGGACTGTCACCATCGCCAAACCAGTTTCCTCTGGAAACGCAATATGTGGCCTCCTAGGGTCAAACGTATGCCATTGTGTCGTACACCTGCCTCGCGTTCGGTCCGCAGTATTCCAGCATGTACCAAGTTCGGCTTGAGACTTGTAGGTGCAATAGCTACCACTCACCGCTTGTCAGACTGCTAGTGTTCATGGAGAACACCTATATCGTCCCTTCTTATAGGGAAGTTATGGATAGTACAGTCGCCCTCGGTTCGGTAGCTCCATGTTCCATTCACCCGCTCCCTTGCCACGTCGCCTACTTGCATTCTACCAAAGACCGGGTAGGAGGAGTCCATGTAAGAGCTTTCATGCCTTAACAGATGCTCAACATGAGGCTCAGTAGGCGACGGCCTTGCAACAAGTGGGGGCGTGGGATGATGCCGCGGAGAGTTTGAAAGGGATCGTGAGCTTTGTTCGGAAACGCTCCGATCACTCACGATTGAATAGCCGAGGAAGCGGGTTTATGCCTTAAACTTGATATCTGTATTCCTTTGTCCAAACTCCATGTAGTATCAGAATCGGCAGGCGCGGAATGCAGTTGGGGCTGGCACGTGACCGGAGCCTTCACTCGGGTGCGTGCCGAGTCAGTCAAGACTCACGCACGTCATAACCGCCTCCGCTATGATCCAGATCGACGCTGTCGGAACAATCTTAAATGCCCGCCTCTAACCTTAGCTATTATTGTACACCGCAACTCTACCTAAGCGTTCCCAATACGATCGGCAAAAGGCCTGTGCACGTCACGAACCTGTGACGCCACTCGTCTCGTCCCGACAACCCAACCACTCCCAGCTCTCAACGTCCACAACGCGCATTATTTTGGTATCAAAAGAGGCAGAGTAAGGGGTTACATGTTAAAGCAACCTCACGTTGACGGATCCAAGCAGCCCTATGCCAGTTGTACAGCATTGAGAGCAGAGCCGTAAACTGCTAAACCCGCTCCTGTCAGGCCTTTTCACAGCACAAGCTGTTGGAGGATGCTAGTCTATGTGCCTTATCCACGAATGCAGAACGCTACTATTCCCTGGCTCACTGACTCCGATATCTAGCCGACCTGTGTCCCTCTTGTCAGATCCATAGTACTCCCCAGCTTCAGTCTTTCCTTTCCGGTGGCTTCCCCACCTTGGCTCTATTTTGATGAGTGGATGCGACTCGCGTTCAACATTAATTAATTAATTACTTGCCGTCTATACAAAAACACCCTTCTCTTCTGCGTCGTCGGTCCGTGCCGGAAACATCTGCAAACATTGTAGCAAAAGCCTGGATTGGACAAGATGAAGACGCCGGATTTCAAGATGCCCGCCATGTTGGCCAAGTTTACCGCGAAATCGAAGCCAGCACCTGTCTTCAACCAGCCTGTCTCGCTACAGCGTAGATACAAAATCGCGCGTGGACTCCATACCGCCCTTCTCAGCTTGCTCGTCATATTCGCAACCACTGTCATCGTCCTCAAAGCCATGACTATCAACTTCATGGAGGACAATCGCGACACCGGATTTGAGTTCCAGGGCGAGGGGCAAGATGTTCTCATGGCTGCACTTCCGAAACAACTCTACACAGCACCTGCAAAATTGGCACTGGTGGCGGGGGCGATCTCGATATTCGTTGGAATCGGACACATGCTCTTCGTTGTTATAGATTGGAAAAAAGGAAAAAAGGTAAGCATTTACTCTACATCGAATGGCAATGACTGACTGTGAAAAGACTCAAGCCTATGCATTCCGCCGCAACCTCATGTTCCTCCATTTCAGCAATAGCGTCGTTGTCCTCTTTGCCCTAGTCTCTATATACGTAACCCACAAATCGTCCTCTCACTTCCGCGAGCGCTACGTAAACTTCAAAGCCGACCGCGCCTCCTCTGCGGACGGAATGCGCTACGGCGTCGGCACCTTTGACCTCGAGACCTGGTCCTGCGAGCTCAAGACCGTGGCTGGCGCCGAGATGGTCTGGGAAGACTATGCCAAGCAGTGCATGATCGAAACTGCAGGCCGTGGCATGATGATCCCATTCATGATTACCGGGTGGGCTCTCTGCGGACTCAGCATCTGGATGATGATTGGGGGCCGGAGGGATGCGGATGGGCAGCGCATAAAAACGGAGCAGGTTGAGCTGGAGATGGGGAAGATGAATGCGACGGGTGAAGACTAAGTTCTCCCCATCGACATCTCACACGTCTTTCTCTCGTCGCTGGCGTTCTGGTCCCTGGTCTTCTTCTCACGCTCGTTCGACATATATCACTTTTGGAATATACTAATATTAGCGCGGTGCACGCTACGGATGGATGGATGGATGATACCCCCCACACTCGTTACCGCTGTGCGGCGGCCTCTTCGAACTGGATTTCTATATACGTTTGACTCCTTGCTGGCCTGGGATCTCTTACGTCTATATTATTTGGTTGTGGCCGCTGTTGCGTTCTTGGCCGCTGGCGACGAGTTCTTACTTTCTTTTAGAGGTTGAGTGACGGCACCCAAGTGTTGGAGCTGTCATACATGAGTTTGGTTAGATTGAGGAGGATAGGGATAGGTGTGGAAGGGAAGGGGAGACTGGGATGGGCTTTTTATGATACCAAATACCACAACAGATTTCGGTTAGCTTAGCTGATTTAATTTATGAAAGGGGATTGAGTCAAGAATGGGGTACTCGCTTGTTATAGTGTGAGCTAGACACGTTGATCATTCAGAAATTTGTCAGTGTGCTCCGGATTCTTGCCTCTCGTCTTGGCAAAAATGTATGGATGTGGAGGATCGGCACGTACCATTGATAAATGCGGAGTGCCGTGCCGTACCGTGTCATGTCGTGCCATGTGGGGTATATCGTGGTAGGATTTGGTATATATAAAGTGTTTCTCGCGAGATGGCGCGGCTGTTGCGGCTGCCGCGGGATTTTGTGTTGCTGAGACGGGGATGTAAGGGTTGGCGGAAAGCGGAAGGCGGGAGGAGGGACTAGTTTAGAAGGGGCTGTTTATTTTTTTTTTAGCTCTCGCTGTCCTCACTGTGTAAAATGAATTGCGAAAAGCTGTGTAAAGTAAGAATGTTGTGGGAGTGAACGATGGGCTTTTTATGGAACGTGGAAGAGAGGATTTCTTAGGCAGACTCGCCTGGGGCAGGGAAAAGACAGTTTACGTTGATGGCTGTGAGGGGACAGGGCTTTTGGAGGAGGGAGAAGCAATACCACTGGTTAAGTATCTTTTACGTTCGCGGAAGTAAAGTGTGCGGATGCCGGTAGGTTGGGGAAATAGGGGTTGATTTGTTTCCTACTATAAGGTATCTACGCTGTGAACACCAGTTTAATTCGACCAAGGAGCAAGAAACTAGTCCCGATGCCCACGAACGCAAATTCCTGAGCAAAAACAAAAAGGGTTCAAAAGCACATGAACGCCCTGTTGTTGGTAAAGGATGATGTCACCCTCCATTTCCTGATTAGATAAGTGTTGAGGCAATCCATCCAACACCCCTACTCCCCACTTTCGCCACACATTCCACTCAATCCTAAGAGTCAGACACCTCCTGCTTCTCCACCTCTTTCTCCTCGGCCTCGACCACAGCCTCATCAGCCTCCTTCTCAACGGGAAGCTCATGCATACCCTTCTCCATCATCTCGCGGTACTTGGCCAGTTGAGTGCGGTACATGCCGTCCGGTAGGCTGGGCTGATCCAGAGCGGTGGCATAGACCGTCTCGGTGCTGCGGATAATGGACGTGACTGTCGCGATCTCTGGCCTCGCAGTCACTGTGACGAAATTGGCATGCGTGACGGTCTGGGTGACGGTGGCGATGGCCTCGTTGTCGCGCTTGGATTTGGGCGCCATGACTGAGCAGTTGCCGTCGCGCTCGCAGAACTTCTTGACGATCTTCTGAAGCATAGGGGTGCTGACTTCCGTGCAGTTCGCAAGGCGCGGGCACAGGATGTGCATGCGGGGGGTGGATTCTTGGTGGCTGGTGGCGGTAGCTGCGCTGGCCGCGAGGGTGAAGAGGATGCTGGAGATCTTCATGTTGATTTGAGGACGGCGGTGGAAGTTGTTTGGGTTGGGTTGGGTTGTGGTGTTGAGTTGAGTTTGAAGTTTGAGTATGGTCTTGGATGAAGATGGGATGGGAAGAAGGGCGCAGATGGTGCTGCTTTTAAAGGTTCCGAGGATGGGTGGGAAAGATTATTCACATTTAGCGTTGGTAAAAGCGACTGCAGTCTTTGGTTCCCAAAATGGAGGGATATTGTCGAAACATGGTTCCTGTGGGACGCTTGTGATGGTCGGTAGCTTTTGTTGAGTGGTCCCTTTCGTCACAAATCTTCGGTCGGAAGATGGTGAAGTGGTTTTGCATCTGGACATGTTTAGCCACTCGATTGAGTCATTATTTTTAGATCTTATAATATGTGCTTCTGTCATCATTGAAAATTAGATGTCTTGGATGAATATAAGTTGAGCGACGTCCCACTTACAGTACCTGGACATTAGTATCCGTACAGTTCTCAGGTATACGCTATAAAAACTGTACGGATACTAATGTCCTAGTACTGTAGGTATTCTTCGTCTACCACTGCACTTACGGAATCGAAAATCTTCTTATTTTGATCGGATAGTTTAAACTACAGGGCATAAGGAAGGAATATTTCATGCTCCGGCCTCCCACAAGAGCTCTAGATGTGCTATCCCATATTTGATGCTACAGGACAGCTAAGGACTACGAGAAAGGCACATGAGGTTGAACCGAGGTACGAATATCGACTCTACTTGAGATCTCATTCGTATATTTATGTTTAGAGTATGACACTCCCTTTGTGCCCTGTCTTTAGCATTTGTTTCTGGCTTATGTTTTCATTATAAGAGACGTTCATGGCTAAAGCTGCATGTATAAAAAGTATTCTCAGGCCAGAGGACAAGAGCTTTGCGCCGACCCAGTCTCGCAATACAAGCCTCTGGACGTCTTGTATAGAAATTGGATCCGAGTTCTACTTACTGGTCTAAAATAGAAAGAGGCCAAATTTTGCGTTCGGGCCCCCATGTTTCGCCACAAAATACACTAACCGACCGCTCGTCCCGTACTCCGTACCGAATCCTTGGTACGTGGAAATTGCAAGATCACGACCAATAACTTTTAATACCGATCGAAGGCTACTGCGTCAAAATACTTACTGGAATATTAAACATGCGTACGATCCCTTCCTTCTGTCATAGCAAGAACTAACCTGCTTACTCGGAAACATAGGTAGAAGAATATGGGAAATTATCAAAGACTTTTCTCAGAGGGCATCTTCGCTAGTGACTGCTGCCCAGACTCCAGTGATTTTTAGGGCTTGACGTACGGACGCCTTATGTGCCGCGCCACCTGAACTAAAGAAGAAAATTGTTTGCACACATTCAAGATCCTTATTGTATTTGTACGTAAACCCCCCTACCGATCCGATCCTCCACCAATAATCGACCTCCATGCGATCAAGCTTAATAGTCAAGAGTCCGTAGTCGCGCAAACACTCCGCATAGAGACTAGAATTCGTTCCAGACAGCGCTTTTACATATATGTAGGAAAAGAAGAGCCTTCTACATGTCAGCGTCACGCCACGGTACCATTGACAAGGTAGCTGTATACAGATCGTTCTCGATCCTATAGAGAATTATCTCACATAAGCTTCGATACTCATGCAGAATACAGTAACAATAAAACTTAGAACTGCTGACTCGTTTTATAGATACGTAGAGTATAAAACACTGTTGCTCCCTTCCTTAGTACCTACAAGACGATCGTTCCATCATTCTCTGACACTCATTTCTCATTTACATTCGTTCTTCTCAAGTCACAGCCAGTACCACCAAAATGCGCTATATCACCCCCATCCTCTTCGGCACGCTCGCGTCCGCAAATGCTCTCACCACCCGTGCCACAACCGCCTTCCCCGCCGGTACAGTCTTCGACATAGTCCTCCAAGGCTCCGACATTGTTGCATCCACATACGAGAAATCTTCATCTCCTGTCATCGACATCGATCTCGAAGACAACGAGGACATTATTGCCGATCTTGCAAAGTCCAAGACGGTGATCTGCTATTTTAGTGCCGGCAGTCGCGAGGACTGGCGCAGCGATGCTGGAGATTTTGCGGCGGCGGACTATGGGCAGGGGCTCGAGGGCTGGGAGGGTGAGAACTGGTTGGATGTTAAGAGTGAGAATGTGAAGAGTATTATGAAGGCGAGGATTGAAAGGGCTGCGAAGGCGGGGTGCCATGCTGTGGATCCAGACAACGTTGATGGTTACGTAAGTAAATGTCTCTCTTCTCTTCTCGTCTTCTCTGGTGTTCCTTGACGGTACGGCATAGATGGCGAACTTATCTAACCATCCTACAGAATGGAAACCAAGCCGGTTTCGGCTACGACGCCTCTGCCTATGTGACTTACATCAAGTACCTCGCTAGCGTGGCCGCCACTAACAACCTGTCCATCGGCCTGAAAAACGCCATCGAGGTCATTGACGATGTCGTCGATAGTGTGCAATTCGCTGTCAACGAGCAGTGTCATGCGTTCAAGGAGTGCTCCAGCTATGAACCGTTCACCACGGCCAACAAGGCGGTTTTTAACATCGAGTATGGCCTGGATGACTGCTCGGACCCCACTGGAGTCAACCTGTCAACTGTGGTTAAGAGCGCTGACGAGACCTTGGATGCGCTTGGCGGACAGTGCTAGAGGAGTGGAGCTGGGATCACGTGGGCGAAAATGATGTAGAATTATCTTTTGATTTGTACAATATACAGAAAAATAGACCTTGACGCTGAAATTTGAATTTTGTATCGTGCCTCTAGAAGTTTCCCAATACCATATACATCGAACTTTTAGCGGGGAAGAGGTGTTCGGGTCGTCTAACGGGAAACTTTGTGGAGTTGGGCCGCACGATTCTGGGGCAGCGTGATCCCCACGAACATCCTTTCCAGAAGGAGAAGGGTGCCCATGTGGCTGTAGCTGGCTTCTGGGAAGAAGTCGTTGATGAGCACTTGGAGCCAGTCCAACCTATACAAAGTTACTCTAGCTTTTTTTTTACGTCCATCTGGTTCGTACCAGCCGAGGATCTCTTTCCGCACGTCACCCTGTCCTCCCAGCCTGATTATCAGAGAGAGGCACTCTTGATACAGCCAGTAGGCATCCCTGAGAACTCTCTGGATCTCGCATTGGAGCGGAAGCCAATTGTCGAAGCCAAGCTTGGCCGAGTGGTTCTTCTGCGCTTGGCGGTTTTGGGCGATTTGGCCAGCCATAATGATGTTTGTGGATTTGAAAGAGGAAATTCGAGTTGGAGAATGAAGAGAGTTGCTAAAGTCAAGTTAAGGGGAGGCGGATATGCCTTAAGTACGTAGGAAGCTGGAGACAAACAAAGAACATGCATAATAAAAGGGAGACAATACCCAACAGACAATAGGTGCGCGATTTCGACAATATGGAGAGGTGCGATAGCGGACTGTCAGCGAATGGCCTCAATAGCCACGATTGCCCGATCCGAGAAGACTAAATTGCTATAAAGCTTCTTCTAGCACGTTTCTGGTATAAAACTAATTAATCTAGGCTGTTTCTCTGGGTTTTTGTACCACGGGTGTAGGGTTGTACAGTCTGTGTAACTGGGCGTTTGGAGCTTGTGCGACGGTCCTCGGCCAATTGGCTCTTATGGCAAGAGCAGTTTATCAAGTGTGCGATATGAGCTATGATTTCGCTTGTTATTGATCTTCTGAATAGCTAAACAACCACTCACAGCTCTTCTACCTTGTCCGCTGCTCTGTCGGCATCCAAAACAACCCTGACCTGTCTTCCCTGCTCTTGAAAAAATCCCTCCCTCAACTTCTCCAAATACAGCTCATACCCTGGCATATAACCATCAATAAACGCTTTGACCTCTTCATCCTTCATCCCCGTTCCTTTAGCAGCGATAAGCTTATGCTCTTGTTCCAGCCGCCACTTGTAGACATTTTTGAGATCATTTGTATCGATGTGGATCATGAAGTCGAAATGCTGCGGTCCCATGAATGCCTCGCAATATCTCTCTAAACTCTCATTGACTTCGAGCAGGTGCTCCAGTTTGTGTTGCGCTGGTGTGTTTACTGGAAGTTTCCCGGCGATGGCGAGCTTGTGTTTTTCCTCAACGTCAGATCGTGCGAGGGGTTGGAAGCCAACACACCATCCTTCGAATACTACGACGTCGGGTTTCTTCTTCATACCGTGCCAGATGTCTTTGGGTGCGCGGTCGCCTTCTCCATTGAACATACTCTTGTCGAAACTAGGTATTCGCAGTTCGCTATCCCCTTTGAACTCTGCTAATTCTTTGAAAAACTGCGCTGCTAGTTGCTCGTCGTGCGTTCCTGGCTGGCCTCTTGTACGATAGATCTTGTTCTCGGCATCCTGTTCTCTTCGCGCAACCAAGCCATCGTGTGTCTTATAGAAGTCATCTAGCGAGACGGTGATGGCACTGAGGCTGTATTCCGAGGCTAGCAAGCCGACTATAAGGGACGCCCATGTCGACTTCCCGGAGCCCTGGAGACCGGTTATGCCGAGGATAATAGGTCGCGATGATGCTTTATGAAGGGCCTGGATCTTGGGAATGAGAATGTCGAGCGCGCGGCGAATATTTGATTCAAGGGATGACATGTTGGGACGACCTTCAATCAGCAGACTCGTAGATGGATGTTAAGGAGCGAGGTCGGAAGCCATTTAACCGAGCCCTCCGTATTTCTTATACTGCCCGCCGTAGCTCCGAGTTCGTCTGCGTCCGGTCTTCCCCGCCCGTTCATGCCGATC
Source organism: Massarina eburnea CBS 473.64 (assembly GCA_010093635.1). NCBI lineage: Eukaryota > Fungi > Ascomycota > Dothideomycetes > Pleosporales > Massarinaceae > Massarina > Massarina eburnea. The sequence continues at coordinate 431,461 of MU006781.1, forward strand.
AAAGACTACGAGTATCGGTTGGCGTCATCGGCTAATCATTCTGCCATACATGTTTGATAAATAAATGCATTAGATCATGTTTCTTCCTTTCTTAAGACAACACCAAAACAAGAATTAGATACCAATTCGCTACCATGTCACCAATCGCCGTGTCCCGCAAGCACAGCATCGCCACCATGGGCGCAGACGGCATCGGTCCTGAAGTTATCAACGCTGGCGTGCAAGTCTTGAGGAAACTCGCCGCGCTCGATGGCTCGTTCGAGCTTGATTTTGAAAACTACGACTGGAGCTCAGAGACGTATAAGACCACTGGGAAGTATATTCCAGATGGCGGTCTTGAGAAGCTCAAGAAGCACGATGCCATCTTATTCGGGGCCGTTGGAGCACCAGGTAAATTTGGCGATTACAAATTTTTCAACGTGATATGTACATTCACTGACAATTTCAGATGTACCCGACCACATCTCACTCTGGGGTCTCCGCCTAGCAATCTGCCAGCCCTTTCAACAATACGCCAACGTACGCCCAACGAAAATCTTCCGTGGCACACAATCGCCCCTCCGCAACGCCTCGCACTCCGACCTCGACTGGGTCATTGTACGCGAGAACTCTGAAGGCGAGTACGCCGGCCAAGGTGGTCGATCTCATCGCGGTCAACCTTGGGAAACCGCTACTGAAGTCTCCATTTTCTCTCGTCATGGTGTAGAACGCATCATGCGATTCGCATTCGAAACAGCACAGAAGCGGCCGAGGAGGTTTTTGACGGTGGTGACCAAGAGCAATGCCCAAAGGAACGGCATGGTGCTTTGGGATGAGGTGGCTGTGGCCGTAAGTAAAGACTTCCCGGATGTCAAGTGGGATAAGATGTTGGTGGATGCTATGACATGTCGGATGGTGCTGGATCCTAAGAGCTTGGATACTATTGTTGCTACAAATTTGGTAAGCTTGCGCTAATGTTATTTTCACGGGCAATTTTTGATTATCTGTAGCACGCGGACATTCTGTCCGATCTTGCAGCAGCACTTGCAGGATCCATCGGTATTGCACCGACATCAAACCTTGATCCGACACGACAGGTGAATTTTCTATCTCTCTATCTCACTTCTCTTTCTAACGTTACTAGAATCCCTCCATGTTTGAACCCATCCACGGTTCTGCTTTCGACATCACCGGCAAGGGTGTGGCCAACCCTGTGGGTACTTTCTGGACAGCCGTAGAAATGCTGAAGTGGCTCGGAGAAGAGGATGCAGCGAAGAAGATGATGGATGCTGTTGAGACCGTGACAGAGGGAGGTATCATGACGAGGGATCTGGGCGGCAGCGCAGGGACGCAGGAAGTTACCGATGCTGTTTGTGCAGAACTGGAGAAGGCTTTTGGAAAGAAGGGGGACAAATAAGCTAAATTCCTGATTCAACTAACCCAAAATAAATTCAGCTCGTCGTAGGTATACTCCACAAAGGCGTGTATAGATGTTTGTGCAAGTTTCGGGGCAGATATCTGGCGAGAGATGTATCATGTTGCATTTGCCTGCTTTTATCGAATGAGGTTCGAAAAGACTTGAGATGGCGCTCCGTAAGCGATTCCGTAAGTGTTCGCAAGCATGGCCTTCCCAAGCTACCGTATCGGTGCACCACAGGAATTATAACGCATCATGAACCTCTCCTCCGCTTCGGAATCATCTTCCTCAACTGCATCTTCCTCAGCTTCGTCTTCCTCAGCTTCGTCTTCCTCAGCTTCATCTTCCTCGACTTCATCTTCCTGAACTTCATCTTTTTCAACTTCATCGTCCTCATTTTCGTCGTCTTGCTCTTCTCCCGCCAACAGTGTGATGACGTCGTTCAGCCTCCCAAAGACATGATAACAATCACCTAGGTGATCCAATTCTTCCATCTTCTCCAAGAATGTTGATCGGCCGTCGTGGATCTGACACATCCTCCCTTTTTCATCTTCACTCATCGCTTCTACAATTGCAAGCATAGCGTCTTCGAGACATGTGTTGCCGAGGTGAAATTGTTTTTGTACTTCGTGTCCGAGAGTATTGTTACTGCTAAGGCAAATGGTCTTTCCGACCTTCCGAAGCGTTTCCAGGCCTGAGCGTTTCGTGCCGAATGACGCGTGCTTTTTCCCTGCATCATCCCCAATTGACCTAATATCTTCGCTAATATCATCCTGTACCTTGAATGATATGTCGTATGCGTTAGAACTACCCATCAAACGGTAATTACTGTTGAGCGTATGCCAGATACTCTTGGAATAGTGGTCGAAGTCGATGATGCGCGCTTGCTCACGAGCGAGCACGTTGTCATAGTTTTTTCGAACGAACTCTGACGTATAGGGATCCGATATAGCGAGTTGTAGCATCATTCGCTTCAGGAGGGCACCGCCATCGGCAGCATCCAATACATTGATGTATTCTTCAAGGTCTTCCGTAGCTAGAATTGGGGGGAGATTAAAGTTTGCTGTTGCTGGGTTAACAGTACGCTAGCGCTGGCGACACCATGAAGGGTTTAGGCAGATCGACTGGGCGAAGTGAATGACATCGTATCGAGAAGAGTCGCTTCGCGTTTATCGGTCGGGTCCGAGCTGGTGAGTCGATACCGCGTGCAAAACACAATCAAACTTTGTGGATTTAGACTGAAGAGCCACGCTGGCCTTTATTCTTGGTCTCTGAACCAAAAACGGACAGATATGTTTGTCTTTGCTCCGCTCTTTCTTCCCCGCGAGGTCTAAGGCCCTGCTTCTTTTCAGAAAGGGTTGAAAGCTCCTGTCAAATAACAAGGGCCAATCATACAGATCTGGAGCTGCAGCAGTTTGAAGTTCTACGTGAAGAGATTGAAAGCTCTCAACACCCTGCATGTCCTCTTGATCGAGTGGGTAGAGGTTCCTATTGCGGATATCCATAAGGATGGTGTCCAACTCATTCACCCAATTACTCGGCCCGAACGCGAAGATTTTCCAAATAACATGGGCTTTCAACATCTCAAGCATGCGAGGTGACGTCTTGACTCCGAAGCGAGCATGCAGATGAAGGGTCTAAATTCGTGAAAGATCTGAAGGGAGCGACAGCCATTTGATAAGACAACCGGTTGTTTTCGGAGGCTCTCTAATTTCCAAGAAGCCTAAATGGGCAATTGCTGGTAGGTGAGGGCTGATTGAATTTTGCCAGATGTCAGTCGTGTGTGAACGGAATGTCGTGTTGGCTAGACGTAATGGAAGCCGATTTTGTTCCCGTACATATTCTTGAGGGGGTTTTGTTTCAAACACTCCATTGTAGTTCTAATAAGGTTTCCAGCCTCGAAGATCAAGGTCGTGGATATTATGTGGATCGAGTGGGACGCAGAGATCTAGATGACAAACTCGACAATAGCTAGACGCAGCTCCGCGGGGAGATCGGAGAACGTAGCCATGGAGAGTACATTAAAACATAGAAGTGACGATGGGTAGTCCTTGTAAAGGTGGGAAATGAAGTTTGTGTTCTTGGGGGGCACGAGTAGGACGGAATCGCTAAGCGCTTATATCCGGATGAGTCATTATCGCTGCTTCTCCCCTCCTCGACATATCTATCTCAGATTGTAATCACTTCAGGATAGAAGCTCACGAAAGGGTCGTATACCAACCGAAAAAGAAACTCTGCATTACTTTTTTACACTTGACAATCGCCGAGACGTGGAACTTGCAACACACCCTAAGCGCTATGAAGGAAGCAGATTCCCGAAGTCCCCAAATCGGCAGTGTAACGGGCGTCACACTCCCCGCGGTCCCAGCCATTCTCAACGCCGATGACTACGCCTCAGCGCCACCTGATCATCAACGAACGGGCTTTCCAAAACAAGGTGGTCAATCACTGTCGTACTGGCTTCAACAGGTGCGAAGTGATACTTTACTAGACCATCGTACGACAAACGAGCTTCCATTGGAGGCTGACGTCGTTGTTATTGGATCCGGCATTACGGGAACACTCGTCGCAAAACATCATCTTGAGACCTGGCCGAACAAGACTGTGGTCGTTGTCGAAGCTCGCGAGTTTTGTTCAGGGGCTACGGGGCGTAATGCAGGGCATTGCAAACCAGATCAGTGGCGACATTTTGCCAAATTCGAGGCAGCTTATGGAGAAGAGCAAGCGATCAAGATCATGAACAACGAGGCAGCTACGTGGAGAGCGCTGGTGTCGTACGTCAAAGAGAACAACGTTGATTGTGATCTCTGGGTCGGAGACACATTAGATGTGCCTCTCAATGACGACGTTGCAAAGATCGCAAGGGAAGTATTCGAAAGGTATAAAGATCTTGGAGGCAAAGTCGACCATATCAGCGTTACGCATGATCCCGCAGACGCAGCCAGGATATCAAGAATCAAGAATGCTCGAGCATGTTATGCCTGGCATGCATCTACACTGCAGCCGTGGAAGTTGACCGCCCATGTCATGCGAGACAATATCGCGAAAGGAGTGAACCTCCAGACCTACACTGTCGCGAAGTCAGTAATAGAGAATACTACCGGTGTTCACAAATGGACCGTGAATACTGATCGGGGAAGCATTGCTTGCGACACAGTTGTACATGCGACCAATGCGTACAGCGCAGCGCTGGAACCTTCACTGAAAGGGATCATAACCCCCAAACCTCACATGTGCAACAAGGTCGTTCCCCCGCGAAGTTATTCTGGATCGAACGCCATCAAAAACTCCTACGGCGTCCTTCTTCCCAACGGCGGCATATTCTCTATCAATCCACGTTGCAGTGCCGATGGCATACTGATGTTTGGGGGGTCAAACCCAGGCCAGCAGCAGCTCGACGAGTGGGTTGAGCGACATCCCGAGAACTGCATCAACGATGGCTTGTCGCGGGTCGATATTGTAACCGAACAAGTGCGAAGATTCATCGAGGAAAATTTTGAAGGCTGGGAAGATGCCGAGTTTGGTCCTGGCGAGGGTTTCGATTATAGCTGGAGCGGTATCATTGGGTTAAGCGCAGACGGTGTGCCTTTCGTGGGCGAGTTGCCTGGTAAGCCAGGTCAGTGGATTTGCGCTGGACATCATGGACAGTGAGTGTTTGATCTCATATAATAAGTCGACTGGCTGACCTGTTCAAGTGGAATGGCTCGTACCTTTACTGCCGCGCCTGGGCTCGTGAAGCTCATGCATGGTCAACCTTGGGCAGCAACTGGCCTCCCAGAAGTCTACCAAATGACTCCCGAACGTTTGCAACGACTGCAAAAGGCAAATCAGGAAATGGTAAAGATCGCTACCGTCTAGGAATTTTCATGTTGACGGGAACATATTTCGAGAAAGGGTCCCCAACAACTCACAGGGTTAATCCGCTCGAAGGCATATAGAATGGCATGGGTGTATGTTGGGAGACACTGCATGGAGCTTCTAGCTTGAGTTTGGCAAAACGCTTGCGACGACTTTTAAGCATTTAGTCTTGGCAGAGTATACGCCACAAAAGACTGAAACCAATCAGACAGCCTTTATTCAGCAAACCCACAATTGTTTCGCAAACTTGGACCAATTCTGGCGGAAGTAAATCTCGGCCCGAACACGGCTACCCTGCACTGTTTTATCAGCCTCAGGAACGCGCAAACGCCAAGACAACACCCTAGAGCCACGCAAGACGGTGACAGCCCTTGACCGACTCTGATTGGGTCTGATATGGCTATAGCATGAAAACATGCATCATCCTTGACTGTCTTAACTAGATAGCTCGGTGCCACAAGTTCACGGCAAGCATCTCCCGAAATATTCTAGAAGACAAGGGAGCACTTGCCGCGTCACTTGTGATGACGAGGGCAGAAACAGCCACGCGTAGATTGGTCGAGAGCGGTAAACAAGAGTCAAGTGTTTGTTGTATAAAGATCGTAGAGGCGTTCACGTTTCGAGATCATCACCTCGCTGCGGTTCTTCAGTTCGATACCAAACATTCACTTGTCAACTGTTTCATTCACTTACTACATTCGCTTTACCCGAAACCCAGCTTTCATCAACCTTCATCATGGTCAACTTCGCGTCTATCCTCGCCGCCTCTTCCGTCGTCGGAATGGCTGTTGCTCACCCTGGAGAGCACCACGACCACGCTCAAGTCAAGCGTGCAATCGATGTTCGCCAGGGCCGTGCCATGGCTGCCAAGCGCTCCCTCGAGAACTGCCAGAGTTCGCTGAAGCACCGCGACTTGATGGCTCGCTCCATGGCTCGCCGTGCCCAGGCGATGACCGACCTTCGTCAGAAGCGTGGCATCCAGACCAGCTCCAAGAAGTTGCGCCGTGATCTCGCCTCTCTTCAGGAGTTTGAAACCGTCAACCACAACATGACTTCCCAGGTCGACTTCACCGCCGATACCCCCGCCTCTGAGATCTTCGCCGCAAACACCAGCTACATTCTCTCCCCGGAGAACACCGATGGCCCTTACTACGTCCTAGGTGAACTTGTTCGCCAGGATGTCACGGAGGGACAGGCCGGTATCAAGGTGTACCTTGAGGCTCAGTACATTGACGTCGAGACCTGCGAGCCAGTCAAGGATCTCTATGTCGATGTCTGGAACTGCAACGCCACCGGTGTCTACAGCGGTGTTGAGTCTGGCCAGGCTGGTCTGGACACTACTTTCCTCCGTGGTATCCAAGCCACGAATGAGGATGGTGTCGTCGCTTTCGACACCATTTTCCCCGGTCACTACCAGGGACGTGCCACCCACACCCATTTGCTTACGAAGTCCAACGTCACCCTCAGGGACAACAACACCATCACCGGAGGTGCTGTTACTCACATTGGCCAAGTCTTCTTCCCGGAGACCCTCATTGATGCGGTCGAGGCTACCGCCCCTTACAACACCAACACCGTCGAGCGCACCACCAACGATGACGACATGTGGTCCATTGTCCAGGCTGAGAACAGCTTTGATCCCTTCCCCGAGTTTGTGTACCTTGGTGACAGCATCGAGGACGGTCTTCTTGCCTGGATCCAGATCGGTATCAACTCGACCGCTGACCACTCCGACGACGACTACTACGCGGTTGCTGCTACCTACTACGCCACTGGAGGTGTTGCCAACGCGAACAGCATGGGCATGGGTGGATCCGGTGGTGGTAACATGACCAACGGCACCATGCCCTCCGGTGCTGCCCCGTCTGGTGCTATCCCTACCGATGCTGCCGCCGCTGCTGCCTCTACTTCGGCTGTTGTCCTCTCCACCTCTTCTGCTTCCAGCGTCTCTTCCGCCGCTGCTGCCCCCTCCGGTGCTGCCCCCTCCGCTGCTCCTCAGGGCAAGGCCCAGGGTCAGAAGCAGACTCAGAACCAGGCTCAGAACCAGGCCCAGAACCAAGGCCAGCAGAAGCCCAGTGGTTTCGCCACCAGCGCCCTGCCTTCTCCCCATCGTGCTAACTAAGCATGTTCTGTTACAGACTGCTTAGCCATGTGCGCAGTGATGTCCACCATGGCTGTTGTTGAGTGAGCAATTATTGTCTTGCTCTAAAGTTTCTCCACTGTATATAGATGCATGTCCCGGTGTATGATTTCTTTTCTTAAACCTTCTTGTACATACTTAAGACAATGATTTAAAATCGATATGCGCGATTCGTTACGCTTTTATTCACACACCTTCCACACATCTTCCATTGTGACTGTCTACTCTAAACAATCTAAACAAAATATAGGAAATTTCAAATCTTACATCGCCTTCTGAAGCCAAGAAGATCGGAGTAAGCAAGTGAAAGATTATTTTGGAACGGCTTTGTGATCGTAATCGACGTGCAATCGTATAATTCATCGGCTCATCTTGAAAGCAAGGCGAAAAGGGGTGTACTTGATCAATGACTCACCTGAAAAGAGTGCTTATAATAGATTTCCAGGTCTGCAACATTCACACAGGCGCAGTGGCACACAGAATAGAAGTAAATTCATGCATTACTGCTGCTCGAAGTACCATCTCACTGACACTCAAGTTTGCAGATTGTTCAACAGCCTCCGCATCGCGCTCTTACCACAACTCGAAACCTAATATGAAGTCATCGAATATGCGACATGTCTGTGACTCCTATTGTACAATATACAATATAAAATAGGTTCTAATCCGCTGTTTCACCGGATCCTCTCTCGAGAAGTACTGTAGGCATCAACGTTGTGTTGCTCTCAACAATTAGGGTAATACCACTTAGGACCATGGTGCATCCTTGTCGTTCATGACGACACATTCGATAAATGGCTATTGCTTTTTACCCTGTTTAAGAGTAGCACAATCACCAAGTAGGATAATCTGGCGATAGGTCAAAGGTTGCAAGCGTCAGTGTGCAACGAATGTACGAATACGCTATGCGCCTGCTAGTGCCAAGGAAACTTGGGATATGACAGAAAGACTCTCCATTGCTAGTATAATATGACCATCGGGGGGAAAGCGTATGGTTCGACACAAGGTTTGGTGATGGTGTTGGGTCGCTCGGCGTCTACAAAGTGCGGGAGAGCGGGGCTATGGCACTGCCGTCGACACACAAATCCCGCGGTACTGAAAGGCTGCACGTCAGCCAGGGGGTAATTCTCACCTCACCACTCGCTACCAAAGCCCGCACGTTGCATTGCATTGCCGCGACGGTTGACGTGGCGGCCGCAATCTTACGAACTGCCTATAAGGGTAGTTTGCGTGCAAAAGTATTGATCGCAGCGCTTCATCCACGGTACGAGACGGAGTTTGACGATGCGCCGTGAGCAGTATTTCCATGGGAGCGTTAGTGCACGACTGAGGGGTGGGTGTGAGAGACGGGACGAGGACGAGGTTATCCTTGTTATATGGTGGCGAAATGTATGAGGTTTCAAGTACTTATTTAGTCTGTAAGAGCATCGCGCCGGCGTAGAAGGTGTCTGCGAGAAGAGCATGAACTTGAGAACATTGTTGGCCTTCTTCCTCGTAGCTCGTAGATAGCACTGTTTTCTTTATGTCGTAATAAATAAGCGATGGAACAGCGTAACGCTATTGGCGGAACAGATCCTTGCTCTAGGTGGTAGGAATTGTAGAGACATGCCATTTATGTAAGACTTACTATGGACGTCATTTAGTATCTCGCTGCTAGTCCATTGGTATAGTTTTTTTTTTTTTAGACTCCAAGTCCCGCCCCGCTCTGGCTCATCGCTAGACTACCAGAGTTCCCGCCTCTTAGGCTCCTTCGCTGGTGGATCGCTTTGGCATAAGCATATATACTATATTTCGGCCAAAAAGCATATGGAATCATCTAGGCAAGATGGCCGAGTGGTTATGGCGTGTGACTCAAGCGCAAGCTTGCCTCAATAGAGGCTGCATTCTCATGGGCTTTGCCCGCGGGGGTTCGAATCCCCCTCTTGTCATTATCTTTTTGCTATTTTTATTGCCTGATTCACCACTGTTGTGGTTTAGTCCTCTCTTGTCGTTATTATTTTTGCCATTTTGGCTTGATTTATCGCCGTTGTGGTCATAATTATCGTCTACCCAGTCAGGCTTTGTACTAATCAACCGAGGTGGATTTTTTGTCTTACGTCGGCCTACGGCGTTGACTTCCCTAAAAGTCTACCTTGTAGGTAGGTCGCAACTTCAACGTCAGGATCGTGGACCAAACAACTTTTCACCCTTCAACCTCGGTTGGCAGTCGAACGGACCGAGTTCGGTTCCCGTGCTCGGTCCGACCGTTTCCCTCGGCATTGTCCACGAGACGAGGGTTCTTGAACAGTTTTCTACCCCCACCCAAGCGCGTATGATCCAAAGAACGGAACCATAGGCCGATGCAACTAATCTCATTTTCTGCAAAGGAAAAAGTTGGCGGGTAAGTAAAGGGCCGATACAATTAGATAGACGCGAGGTATGTCAGGCAATGGCCCGTACGTTATCTTTGCCTTTACAGTGTCACTACGAATGACATGTCCCTTTGTGAAAGATCCTGGAAATACCATTACATAGGAAGGCCTGGCTTCAAAGTCAACAAAACCATAAAGTCGGGGTTGATCCTTATTATGCATTCACCACAATTTTGCCATATAACATGTGGCGGATATGAAAATATTTCATTTAGACAACAGCTAACCCATACAACCCATGATTTCTCAAGGCTCATTAGTATATCCATCCAGGAAATTTACAGTCAGAACGTTCCTCTTTTCCTTCAGAAGAGTCTCCCTCCCTGTTTCCAACAATCTCGTCACATCCTGTCGACAATCTGTATCAAAGTCAGTAACCATCTTTCATATCCACCACGCAAAACCAGCACTCACCCAAATAAAGCCCCCGTAGCTCCTTCCCCTGCCCCGTAGCCAGCCACGCACACGTCTGACCACAAAGATCAGGCCCATCCTTAAACAGGGTTTTGAAAAACTCTTCGTCTCGAATATCCCCGTATTTCGCTCGCACATCCTCATCCGCCCCAGCTACACACATTAGCACATGGAACACCTCGCAGAGAGTAAAAGGAACACTCACCTCCACCCATCGCCGACAACACACCACCAGGATGCAGCGCATAGAACTGAATCTTATCGTCCAAACCATCAAGCACCATCTCCCTCTGCAGCGTATGCGTAGCCCGAGCCAACGCCGCCTTACTCGTCACATAGCCCAGAGTCATAGGGACATCGACCGTCGCACTCCTTGAAGCGATATTGATGATGCAACCCGCACCCCTATCCCTCATTCGCGGTAGCAATTCATGGATAGTGATAAGCGGGGCTTTGAAATTGACTTCGATCTGGCGCCAGAAGCTCGCCATGGTGGACATGAGAAAGGGTCGCTGATCGAATATGCCTGCGTTGTTGACGAGCACGTTGATAGGACCTAGCTCTTTCTCTATCGCGTCCAGGGTCTCTTTTACTTTCGCTTCGTCTGTGACGTCGCAGGCGTAGACACCTATCTTAGTGCCGTGTTTCTCGCATGCTTCTTTCGTCTGCTGCTGCGCTGGGACAGAGAGGTCGAGAATGGCTACGCTGGCTCCGGATTTCGCGAGCGATTCTGCTATTGCGGCGCCGATACCTTGCGCTGCTCCGGTCACGACGGCGACTTTTCCTTTGTTGGAGGTTTGGAGGGCGTCGGGGTGGATTGGCCCGTATGGAGCGTGTTGCAGGGGGACAGTGGAGGTGCCGAATTCGTTGGGATCCATGTTGGCGAGACTCGATGGATTGAAGAATCAGGAATGTACAGAGTGATGGGGGATACGATACTACAAGCTACAGGACAAGATATACATATCGGCAATCGAACAAATGCTAAGATGCGGGGGTTCTTGGGCTCTGCTACATGCCCCACATGCATATTGTGGGGAATTGCCAGCGTCCAAAACTAAAAGTGCTGCAAATGTTCGTAAGCTTGACCCATTTCCTCAGCGGAGCCAGTTTTTCTTGACTTCATACGGCCTCCTTAGTCTCCACAAACTCGGTCTTCACACTGACTTTCCTCACATCCTCAGCATCCGCCCTCGCGATCCGATCATCGGCCTCAATGAACTCTGTCGGCCTGCGCAGCTGCACGGCCAACTTATTCCGGTGGACGAATATACCTGGGCTTGTTTCGAAGAACCGATCGATATCTTCCAGTGTCCTACACAACACCACATTAGCACCACGCTCTCAAACACCAACAGCCCATGGAAAGTTACATACCTGTTTGCAGTCTCGGGATAAAAGAAGTACGTAATCGGGATGAAGGCGAAGCAAATGACGGCCCAAATGATCCAGAATTTCCACCCGATATTCTGGATACCGGGTAGTGTGACTTGCACGACAGCGTAGTTCATGATCCAATTCGTAGCCATGGCCAACGAGGCGCCTTTCGTCCGCATCTCAAGTGCGTTGATCCTTGAAACCGTCAGCATTGATTCCGAAAGGAATGCACCGATGATGGGGGGTATGACTTACTCTGTAGGATACAACCACGGCACTCCAAGCACACCCATGCCGAAGCTGGCGAAGAAGACGAAGAAGAAAGACACGGCGACAATACCGAGCTTATAGCTGTCACCACCGTTCGCCGATAGACCCAGTGCAATCGCAATTATGATCCAGCAGGTGGAACACGCAGCAGCAGAAACCATCATGACCTAGCATTTAGTCAGCACCACTCACATAAGACCATCTAGAGACCCTTACCTTTCTCCTGCCATATCTCTCAATGACAAAATACGCCAAGCAAGCAAAAACCAGATAATCCACCGACCCAGCCGCTGCCAAAATCCTACTCAGCAGCTCCGAGATACCCAAAGCGTTGATAAAGATATACGACATGTAATAACTCGTCACATTGATGCCCGATATTTGATTCATGGCCTGCATCCACGCACCCAGAATCATTCTCCTAAGCACCCCAGCGGGGCCCTTGCCAGACAGCAACTGCCACCACGTATACGTGTTCATGTGTTCGCGATCAAGGATCTCTTTGATGATGTTGTACTGGGTGCGAACGGATGGGGAGTCTGAGGTAGCGCCGTGGCCCTCGAGTGCAGCTAGGACTTCGAGAGCTTCGTCATCTTTGCCCTTGCGGATGAGGAGGCGCGGGCTGTCCGGGAGAAAGGGGCAGGTTGCGTAGATGCAGAGGGTGAAGAATATCTGGAAGGCGAGGGGGAAGCGCCAGGCGACGTCGCGGGGGGCGAAGGAGAAGGCTAGTGTGAGCCAGTTGGAGATGGAGAAGCCGGTGATGCAGTTTGCTATCCAATGTTAGTTTAGAAGCGTAAGTGCTACAGGTGTTTGCATACCCATCTGGATGATGACGAGTTTTCCTCGACTACTCATTTTGCTCGTCTCAGCTTGCCACACGCCTGCAGTCGCTGTGTTCATTCCTGTTCCCAATCCCGCAACAATGCGACCGACCATCATCTGAGCGACGCCATAGCTAGCACTTTGAATAACAGCCCCGATCGCAATTATTGTTGATCCGAGAATAATTTGCCGCGGTCGTCCGAGAATGTCGCCAGTCCAGATTGTAGACATGGCGCCGATGAAGCATCCAATATTGTAGATCGAAGTCATGACACCCTAAGTTCATAAATCAGCTCTACTAAACAATCCGACTGCTGGGATTATCGTACCTGCATGTCTGCCGACGGATGCCCGAATGTCTCCAAAAAGTCCTCACTGATGATGACATTGCCAAAGACGCCCTGATCGTACCCGTAGAAACTGTATATGAGTCAGTCAACCGGTTTCCCCGTCGTCAACGCGATTCTAACACCAATACTGTAATATGTCAGTCACTAAAACTTCCAGAAATGCAAAGAGATGATTGCATACCCGTCGATGCCGCAATCGAGATCCACACCGTGAGTCTCTCTCCCGACCCACCAAGATACTTGCGCGCCATTGCTCCTAGAAGTCTTTCTCCACAACAACAATTTAATAAACGCTTTTTTCGTCGGCGCAAAAGTTCGTCGTGATAACAATGCCAGTTATCAAGAAAAGAGACTCAAGCCCAAATTCGATCTCAATCTCATTCAGCAAGGTATCCAGCTAGCACCGTACCGTACCACCAAACAAGTCCCAACAGCGAAAAGAGCTCACCAATCTCAATCTCGCAAAATCCAACGATGAGATCAAGAAACCAAACGCCCTCCCTCGTCGCAGGGAACCAATCCATTTATACACATTCATACACACCCCTCCTCACCCACAGCCTCGGATACCCTCACCCATCACCGTGGAATAATCACAAGCCCAACATCCAATAATGCCATGGATGCAATTGAATTTACCCCAGGCTTCCCCATACCCCATACCCCATACTCTCACACGACCCACATCATCAGCGCCATTGGATTCGGCACAAGACCAGTCTGTAGGTCGCGATGCTTATTCCGGCAACGATCGAAAGCGCTCTCGGTGGGAACACTGCACGATACCCTGCACACACGCGAAGCCAAGTTTTCTCGAGAGCTTCGCAGCGATGACGATGCGTGGGGATATGGTTGAGGATCAGACCGGCGTCGTCGGGGTCGGGGGAAGAGAGGGGGCGGAATACGAGCGCTCGGCTTACTTGCTTGAGCTAGCGTCGGATGCTCTTCGGGGGGAGGTATGCCGAGGGAGACTGCCGGAAGATATCTTGATCTTTGGAAACTAAACCAGGTATTGGGTAAGACTAGATTGTGAGACACGCTTTCGTAGGCGACTCTTGCTAACACAAAATGAATTCAGAATATGGAGCGTATTCTCATTTGTGAAAGCAGAGCTGCAGACATACGAATCCTACAGGAAATTTTGGGTCATGTTAATTTGCTTATTTGCTTACATGCCCTACTGTACATATATAACAGTGTATCTTGAGATCTCAACTCTATCCACCACTCTACTCCCCCAAGGGGTCCACAAACGGATCCACCGCATTTCCTTCCGGGTCATACAACTCCAACCTCTCCCTCTCCCCACCACCCTCCCTCTCCGCCATCGTCAAACTATACTCTTGCGTAACAAAATAGCCCCCCCTGCCTCTTCTCCTACACCTCAACCGCACCTCCCCCATATCCCTGGTCCCCTTAACCCAGAATGTGATATCAATGCGCCCATGTACCTGATTAATCTCGCCCTTGATCCACGGATACTTTGACGCGAAATAAATCTCGTCGCCGAGACGCTCGCGGACGATGGGGTTGGTACGGAGTGCGTACAGAGTCGAGGTGACGACGCTGGATTCTTGTTTTTGGTAGTTGAAGAAGGCGAAAGTTGCGGCGGCCATAGAGAGGAGGAAGATGGGGAAGGTTTTTAGGACTTGGTAGGGGATTAGGGGTGGTACACTATGATCAATCTTATTAGCCTTGTATTCTGATGGTTTCCTAGCCATTTGCAGTGTTGTGCTGCACTGTGCAGTTTGCCAGGAACCCTGAACTCAATATACATACGGCGGCAACTCCCGATTCGCCCTCCTCTCCAACAAAACCTCCCCATCCTTTGGTGGCGGTATAAGCGGCTCAGGTGGCCACGAAGTAACACTATGCGGGGTCTTCCATGGCAGAGCGGTGGGGGAGGGGGTGGGCGAGTCGGTGGTGGTAGAAGCATGCCTTCCCGCTGCAGGTATTCTCCGCAGACATTGGGACGATGACTGTAGACGTGTGCGGCGTAGAAGCGGGGACAGCAGCCTTGGGGGTGGCATGGTTGGATATGGTGGTGGCTTGGGAGCGCAATCGCAATTGCTGGAGCGCGTGGGCTGGTGAGGGACGAAAGTTGAGATCAGACCATGCGCGATGCGCGGTGCGGGATGCTTGGCGTGTAGTCGGGTAAACTTGCCGCATGTATGGAAGCGTCACATTACCACGCTGTTCGAGGGACAATTCAAGTATATGAATTAGATAGATAGAGAGTATAATCCTCGAAGAAACGTACGCGACACGTTCTCCGCCTCCCTCTGCCCCTGAAAAAAATCTCTAGAAGAAAAATGCACTGCGACTTAGGCAGCGCTAATAATGCATTCAAAAACCGCCTCAGAAGACAACGCCCCATGGCCTACCACCTATGATAACATCCCAACGATGGTAAGATCATCCGAAACCAGCCACATTTCGCATCCAGTCAATTAGTTCAGTAAAACCCCTCATCCCATCCCATCCGGCCTCAACTCTAGAATCGTGGCGTAACCCCCAAATCCTTAAGCTTCTTACAATTAGGCATAGGCATCTTCCTCGCCGCCTCCATCTTTACCTCGTCATCGCTAAACCATCCCATAGCCTCTTCCTTCATTTTCCTTTGCTTGACCTGCTCGTGCTCACACCGCACGTTCGTAACGTGGACGTACTTTGTCTCCGCGACCTGGTCCAGTTTGCGCCAATCCGTCTTACGGTAGTTCTGGACTTCTGCTGGATTAACCCAGTACGGTATGTTGAGTTTCCCCGATGTCCGGCCATGTGTGTTTAAGCCGCGGGGGGAGTCGAAGTATACAGAGGGTCCGGGTGTTGAGTCGTCGAAGAGGGAGTGGAGGAACGGCAGGATAATGAAGATGAGAATGAGAGGTAGTAGCGAAGTTAGCGTGCTGGAAACACTGGTCGGTTGTTCCTGGGCGCCTGGAGATGCGGCAGTGGTTGGCCGTCTTCTCGGCCGTCCGCCGCCGAACTGATGTACACGGATACCCGGACCACCACCGCCCATGTTGAAGACGAATCCTCCCGTGTCGAAACCGCCGCCTATATGCACGTATTAGCCTGTGTGCTCAATCCCTCCGCATAAACTCCTGGAACGCTCGGAAGCGCGGAGACGCAGGCGTAGACGTACCGAAAGGCCCACCAAACGCCCCCCCGCCGCCGAAGAACTGTCGGAACATTTCTTCTGGGCTTATCTCTTCCTCAAACATGGATCCCGAGCGTCCGCCGGATGGCCGTGGGAAGTTTGAAAAGGGCGATGCGCCTGCGCCTGCGGAGGCGGGGTTGAAACGGGCATCGGGGTCGCCGCCGAATTTATCGTATTTGACTTTCTTTTCCGGGTCGGAAAGGACCTGGAAGGCTCTTGATACCACTATCGCAACATCAGCACACATCTCACAACATACACAGCCTTGTTCTCGATGCCCATCTCCACTTCATTATAGAAGAAAAAACTTACTCTTGAACGCGTCGTCTGCACCCTCATACCCATTCTTATCCGGATGTGTCAAAAGACTCAACTTCCTATACGCCTTCTTTATCTCGCCCTCGGTACACGTCGTCTTGACTTCCTCTAGGCCCAAAATCTCATAGTAGGCTGTCGCACCGCATCTCTTTATCCGTATAACAGCAGCCTTCTGCTCGACTGTAAAAGCACGGCCCGCGCTGCCGTCGTGGTGTTGTCGCGCCTTCGCTTCGCCGTTACCGTTTGCTCGGGGGTCCGCGCCGCTGGCTTTGGCGGACATGGTGTGGGGATGGGCTGATTGGCGCGCACGAGAATGAGGTGAGGTCGTAGGCGCGAGGGGAATGGGGTCGATGGGTTGCCAAGGGGAAAGCAGTGGAGAACTATATACAGACGTGTGGTGTTGTCGTGTTTACTTGGTGGGGATGTTGAAATGTGGTCCACCCGTCGAGGACAGAAAAGCGTGCACGGACTAAAACGTCATCAAGTGAACATCGCGCCAGCATTTTGCACACTGCCTTCTCTCCACCAAGTCCATCCAAACCACCTGAATATCCCGCCCCAAAATCCTCACCATGGCAGACAAGAGCCCCAAGGAAAGCACGATCCAATCGTTGCGCAGCTGGGGAGGTTCGTAACCCTAGTCCAATATGGCATCCAACATCCTCACGTGCAGTCCTTATTCACACATGTTTCCACAATCAATCCATCCCCAACAGTTTTAGATCACCGACTAACTGAAAAAATAGAAGGATCTGTTCCGCCGACACTCCTAGCAACCCTAATAACAGCCCAACACTTCCGTCCCTTCCAACCGCTTCCCATGATGTTCCCACCCGTGCTCCTCTTCTCCTCCTACCTCAACCTGAGCGGGTACCAGAGCGACGCTGCCGGTATCACTGCAGCGTGGAGTGGCTTATATGCATTGCTGGCTATGCGAAGAAAGCATGCAAGTTTTTCTTTCTCCCAAGCCAGGACTATCCATATTAACCACTCGCAGTCTGTCAAGCAAAAGTTCGGCGCAAGGGGTTTCGTCCGCGGTGCATCTCTGGGTCTCTGTGCAGTTAACGTTGCAGGCTGTGGAATAGCGTACGTGTTTGGCAAGAGGGAGAAGGAGGAGGCGGAGAAGTGATGATGTGGTGGTGGCGTCTGAGTGTCTTGTATTCATTGTACTTGTACTTGTACTTTAGGGGTTTGAGTGGGTAAAAGCAAATGGCATCACGAAGGGCAGAAAAGTACCGTAATGCTGACGAGACTTTGGCGCATATACCATGCATGTGCCAAAGCTATGGTCTGAATTGTGTAAAACTCATCCCCAAGTTTATCAATACACTTGACACCAGACCCGGTGAGTTGGCTTCCACTCGTCTAAGATGTATCCATTGCCTCGCCTACCGTAGCAGCCTCCCTCTCTGTCCTTTTCTCCTTTAATCGTGCAGTTCTCCATGTCTGGATCTCCTCCCTCAGCGCGTCATTGGGGATAACCTGGTCGATTGAGAGCGGCGCACGGTTGAAGGGATCGTGAGGATCGCTGAGCAAGTGACTGCGCACTGTACTTCGGTCTAGGGTTTGTTTGCTCAATGGTAGGGTGACAGGGTCCTCCATAAGCGACGCCATGATCGGATCTAGGTACTCGTCGGGTATTTCGCCTAGATCTGCATCTTCCGTATCGTGATCTTCTTTCACGACTCGGATACGTTCAGCGAGCTGGTCCCACTCTTGAAGCTGCTCGGGCGCTTTGAGAGCACGGCGTGCCATGATCTTCGCTGCTTGGACGAAATACTCTGGTCGATACGAGCGATCATCTGTTGCGACCTAATGTGGGGTTACGAAGTCAGCAAAGCTCATTCAGAGGGGTATGAGAGCACATCGTTCGACTGCAGCAGTATACCATCGCAGAGCCATACGTACCGACTCGAGGAAAGACTGCTTTTCCTTTAAGTTCAGATAGACGTCGACGATATCCGACAGTAGTTGCGCGGGATTCCAGCCATAGTCTTGAGGATTGTCAACCTTCAATTCAGACTGTTTCGGCCCCACTAGCGCCTCAAGGTTGTAGTCAAGCATATGCGCTAGGCGAACAACCACCTCCTTTTTGGTGAATGAGTCGCTAAGCGCTTCCGTGAAGAGCCTCAACATAGCGACAGTCTCGTTGGTCAACTGCATGTAGCCTTTTGCCTTGTCTTGTGCCGACGACATTCGTTCCTCCTGCTCTTGTCGAGCGGTTGCCTCGAGGCCTGATCCAGGGTCCTTGAGCAGCCTAGAGATCTCATGGATCTGCTTGAAAGCTGACTAGTACGAAGTCAGCAATGCCCATCCAAAGGGGGTCAGTACGCATTGTTTTAGACGGAGACAGCATATTTACTCAAGGGTCTTGGCCTAGGGAGCACTTACAAAGGACTCGTCGAGGACGAAAGTGACGTCGTTGAGGAGCATGTTGACGAATTGTACGAAGAATTCTAAGTTGACCCGTGCCTCGGTCTCGAGGTGCTTTCGGTAAATTGAGTTTGGCCAGATACACTTGATAACATGGAAGATCTCATAGCGTATATTGTACTTGTCGTGAGTACCTATCTCAGGATAACAAGGTCAGCAAAGCTCATCGAAAGGGTTGTCGGTAGATGTCCTATGGAGGATTACGTACGCTCGCATTCGATGTAAAACTTCATTAGAGCATGAAGTAGGTGCTGGGTGGCGAACTTGTGTGCAAACAAGACGTCTCCTAGTACGCCTTTCGATCTGCCTTGGACCGGCCAAATACCGTTGAAGAGAATTCGGATTAAATGTGCTTTTAGGTATGGATTCTTGATATACTCAGAAGACCTAAGGAATGCGATGCAGACTACCATCAGCTCTTCACACTGTGTCGATGTAATGACATGAGGCAGGTACTGTGTGATGAACTTGAAGTTGTCGCAAATATCTTCGAGGAAATACTCTGGGAGACACTTGAACGCCATAGGCTCTTCTTGTGGCAGAGGTAGCTGTATAGGGCTTTGAGGAAAGTTCGAGTTTGGTGAGACTAGTCGTAGCAGCCAAACGATGACATATCGCATGAACTGCATCGAACGTGCTTGGATCGTTTGGTCGAGTAGAACACCTCTGGTGGCCAGCGCAGAGCATTGTCCCCTCTCGATCTGGGCTTTCATCTTCTTCAAATGGGCGTCGAAGACGGCGAGCTGTGCGGGGTTCGCGGCGTACTTGTGCCGCTCCGTCTCAAACTTTGCCAGCTCTTTCTCCATATACTTCATTTCTTTTTCCAGCGCGGAAAGCTTGGTGTTGGCGGCTTCTATGCCATAGTGATGAGCGGCGACGGTGAGGAAAAACACCTCTGTGATGAAGTTGTTTGTTCCGTCCTCCGTGGTGTTGTAGTAATCATCCGACACCTGCTGATCAGCGTTGATTTTTGTCTCGTCCTTGATCGATACACGGGGTGACCGCCGAAGGTAATTGATATCAATACGATCAATCTTTGAGAAGGTGGCGTCCATGAATGGTTCACATAACCGGTCGAGTATGACAGTAATATTCACCATGAAGGCATCCGAGGAGACCGTCTTAGGGTCAACGCGCATCGCCCTCCGCTTGTGGTTCGCGTTGAGTGACAAAGCAAACCAATCTAGGATCTTCTCCCTGGACTCCTTTAACTTGATGAAGCAGTTCGCAATGTCGAAAAGCTCGTCTTGATGTGTCTGCAAAGTCAAGCGAAGTGAGTTTTGCGAGTTGGCGATGTACCCCTTATCCCTAGTGGTGGGACTGGAGAAGTAGTTTAGGGCCACCTCGCCCTGCAGCGGTGAAATGGTGAAAAAAGGACCAAGAAACGTATGCGATTCAATGCGCCGCGCCTCTAGTCCAGACGGTAAGAATAGTGGCGACTGTGCCATGGCTTTCAACAGTGGCGGATAGCGGACGAAGTTTCGCACGGCCAACATGTACGGCCGGTAGTCGTCGTTCATAGTCATCTTCGACAACCTCCGACTCAATTCTTCTATTGCGCCCACGAGCAGATCCTTGACAGTGTCGTCTTCTTCGAAGCGAGAAACGGCCTCGGTGAGGAAGTCGTGACAGATACCCCGGTCATTCTCTGGGTCGAGAAGGAGATGGTCCGCCAGCTGACTGCTCCCCGTGACCGGCTGCTGATTGCTCCCCGGCTCCTCGAACATATCCGGAATGGTGGCGGCGAATATGGAGTAGCCGAAGCATACCCTGCGGGCTTCTTTTACGATCTCGAACTTGGGGTCGTTCTTATTGTGCATGCCTCGGAACAGCTTGGACACCCGTTTCCAGCACCCGAGCAGATAGTCTAGTGGCTTTCCCTCCGATTTGCTCTGCGCCGACTCCAGGATTGCACCGTCCAGCAGATCGGGCGTGAGGAGTATCGGGGTGCCTGCGTCCTCGAGGTCGCTTCGTACGCCGGAGATACAGTATAGCCGGTGTCCGTGGGCATCGCGGGTGTGGTCCGGATCTAGGGCAATGCGGAAGATGCCACTGAGGGTCTTGTCTATCCAGGCCTCCAGACTGGACTCGGAGCCATTCGAGGCAGCAGCGGGCTTAGGCTTGATATTGATCTGCGGCATCGGTTTGGGTTCTTCTTTCAAGCCGAGCTGCTTGAAGGGGTTTGGCGACTGGGCGGTGGGCTGGGCGGCGGGCGGCGGGGACTTTTGCGAGGGCTGTGGCGAAGAGGCAGTGGGCGTCGTTGCGGGAGGCGTTGAACTTGACGAGCCTCCAAGCTTTGCCAGTCGCTTTGCGCGCATCTAGAGAATAGTTTGTCAGCGCATGTTTTACTCGCGCATAGGGCGTGTGTACCTGGTCAGCCGCAGGCAGCGGCCTGTCGGGTTCGGGTTGGTCGTCGGCCATGATTAAAGAGGTGCGCACAGTTGCTGGAGGGGGAGTTGGGGTTGAGGTCACTGATCCGGAGTTAAGTGGCAGGTCCGCCCCACCAGTTGACGATAGTGCAATCGCCAAAGCACGTGGAACGGGCTTGTAAGGGAATGGGTAGAAGGTGGGTAGAAGGTGGGAGTGGATTGGATACTCCTACACCTGAAGCCTTTGAATATAGTGGGAGATTATTGGAACGATATTCAAAAGCTTCAGGTGCACATGTAGGCGTATCCGAAAAGGTGGTCATGTGATCTCGATCCGCTACATGTCAACATTGAACATTCAATAATGTATACGAACTACTACACCACAGTACATGTCAACTGGTACGAAGGTTCGAATTCAAACACTGTTCCTTCCCTATTATGGACATGGAGCTGCTGTACGGAAGATCTCTCCCACATGCCCTCATTTACTGTGAAACAGCCAAACACGGCCTTTAATGAGCAGTGGAAACGGTTCCAAGGCCGTGACTCTCTCTACCTCCAGCCCCAAGGTGATGTTGTCGACGTATGTATTGTAGGATTGCACGGGCTGGCCAGGCTCAGATGGTGCTCACCGGTCTGCACGGCCAGATTCTTCCGGACAGGACGCTGCACTCACTATTCGCCAGCACATTTCGCGAGAGGGCATCGTTAGCATAGTCTCCCGTACCCCGCGAAGCTACGCATCCAAGCGGTCAGGCTCCCACACCGCCGGGACGGAGACGGTGAGGGCTCCCGCCGCGGTCACCCCTGCTGCGAAGACAAGACAGCAAAGAGCGCGAGATGAGACAGAGTCCAGACAGGCCGTAGCAGCGAGCGGGCGATCGCTGCGTCTGCCCCCTTCTGCCTGGCCTCACTTGGCCTCACTACTCCCCCCATATCGGCACTGACTGCCACAGCAACGCCCAGCCGGCGAATCGCAGGCCGTGCTGGCAGTTGCTGCTGAAACCGGTGTTTTCGCGCCCATGCGCAACCGTGACCGCGAACGCAGCTTGGATGCACCGGCGGGCAGTGAAGGGCGCGAGACGGCGCTGGCCCGTTTGCTCAATTGCAGGCGTGGACGGCACGCCGACGCATGGCAGCCGGAGCTTCTGAGAGCCAAGAGTGGGCGAGTAGAAGGCAGCGCAGGCAGCGCAGGCAAGGCGCGTCACGAGCTGGGCTGTTATCTGTTCGCTCTTTTGCTTGCTTGGACGCCCGCCCGCTAAAAGCCGACGCCCTAGCCATAGCCATATCTAGCCATAGCAACCAGCTCTCCTGCTGCGCTGCCCGTGCAAGCCCCAGAGCCCGCCAGCCCGTCGTCCACTCTCGTTTGCCAGACAGAGAGCGCGCTGGCCACGCACGGGAAGAGAGAGAGAGAGAGGGCGAGAGGGCGAGAGGGCCAGATTACATACAATTGCACAGCTGCGCCACAAACACAAAGACAGTGGCGCTGCTCACGACGCTCGGACCCCACGACTGCTTAGCTGGTGCTGGTGCCTCCGTCCTCTCGACACTACTTCAACACCCTCTCTCCTCCACCACCTGCCCATCTCACCGCGAGCAGCAGCACCACACCCGATCCCGATCACCCCCCTCATACCCCTGTGAAGCACCGCCATGGCTGAAATCCGCCGAAAGCTCGTCATTGTCGGTGACGGCGCCTGTGGAAAGACCTGTCTGCTCATGTAAGTGTCGGTCACGGCGCCCCATCGCCGCCCATCGTGTGCGAAGCCGCGAGCAACAGTGACTAACGATGCCGTCCGCAGTGTCTTCTCCAAGGGCACCTTCCCCGAGGTCAGTAGCTCCCGTGCCCGTTGCGAGCTGCCTCCCTGCATTGCGTCAGCCAGGCTGAGGGCTGCGTCAACAACCGCCGGCCCACTCAAACACACGCTGACATCACTGCTCAGGTCTACGTCCCCACTGTCTTCGAGAACTACGTCGCCGACGTCGAGGTCGATGGTAAACACGTAGAGCTCGCCCTTTGGGATACCGCCGGTCAGGAGGATTACGACCGTCTGCGTCCGCTCTCGTACCCCGACTCGCACGTTATCCTGATTTGCTTCTCCGTCGACTCGCCCGACTCGCTCGACAACGTCCAGGAGAAGGTACCGTAGCTCCTCCCTGCGCTTGCCAGCCCCTCACTAACGCCTCGCAGTGGATTTCCGAGGTCCTGCATTTCTGCCAGGGCCTGCCCATCATCCTTGTTGGCTGCAAGAAGGATCTCCGCAACGACCAGAAGACGATTGAGGAGCTCCACAAGACGTCCCAGAAACCAGTAACCCTCGAACAGGTCAGTATATCGCCATGACATGATCCCGCACGCTAGCCGCTAACCCGTGCCAGGCCGAGGATGTCCGCAAGAAGATCGGCGCTCAGAAGTACCTCGAGTGCTCTGCGAAGACGAACGAGGGCGTGAGGGAGGTCTTTGAACACGCCACACGGGCTGCCCTGACCACCCGGAAAGACAAGAGCAGCAAGAAGAAGTGTCTCATCTTGTAAGGAGTTCACGTGTTGATACGCCGGTGGCCGCCGCACCAGCACCGTGTTGCGAATCGGCGCCGGCACCAGCGGCGGTCGTTGAATGGCCATGTTTCGAAGGCACATGTGAAGCGGGTTTGGTGGAGGGCAAAGCGACCCCCTCAATCGGCACCTGCAAGGCGTTATGCGCTGGATTTTTGAGCACATCATCTTGGGGCAGTTCATGAGGGGGCTTTTCATTCGGGCGGGTCCAAAGATTGATCACATAACGGATTCTTCAGTAATGGTAGGACTTTTAGTGTGCTTGCGTGCTCTCTTCCTATTTACAGCCTCTGATGGTTAAGTCCGCCATGTCCCCCGTCTGGAACTCTTCCTCTTTATATGAGCGGCTCCCATCCTCATATATGTTTGTCTGCTTGTCTTGTCTGTCTCTGTCTCTCTTCCGAAACTCTTTTTTCTTTCTCCTTATTCGGGATGTGTCGAGCATCTTGGCGAGGTGTAATACTCTTTTACTCGTACCTATCTACCTACTACTACCCCTCGTTGGCGTCAATGGAACTTTACAACATGACCTCTCTGTGCTCGCCGTGCAACCCTGTTCTGTGAAAGATACGGAATGAAGTGAAGTGAATGAACTAGATGTGTTGTATGTTGTGTTGTTCTGCGCCAGTATGCGGGAGTATGCGGGAGTATGCGGGAGTATGCGGGAAGTCGTCATTGGTACATGCGTATACGTATTGTCTGAATCACCAATAACATGCTGCCCAAGATAGGCAAAACGTTATTGGTGGTCATCTTATGCCGATCGGTATTTTTCGATACTTTGCTGCCGCTTTTGGGAGCAGCATGGGAAAGCTTCGCAAGCCACTGACGTTTTGTTTGTTTATCTATTGATGTCTCGGAGTACCTTGGTGACAATCGTACGTTTCCCCCTTTCTCGGTTTGTTTTTCTGTTTGCCTTTTTCCCAACGTTGTTTGTTTGTTTGTTTGTTGGATGATGTGTGCGCGGGTTTGCGTTACTACCTTATTTGGAGTAGGATGGATACTTGAGAATCTGTATTCATGTAGGGCGCATGGTGCATTATACTCGCGCCACGCACTACTTCACCTCCGTTCAGTAGTGCTACCAAGCTCAACGTTAGTACCAAGCTCAACACAACTTTTGCCAAGAAATTAATTTTTCTCTATTATATAATAGTATAATTTTATATATTATATTATAGTATAATAAAATAAGCTAAAAAGATTCTATTAAGAACTTTGTATAGTATAATTTACTTTATTAATACTATTTTATTTAAAGCTTTAGTTTTGTTACTAAAAATAGTAACAAACTAAACTTTAGAATTATTCTACAACTAATATATTTTATTATAAAGTTAAATTATAGATTTTAGCTTTCTAGTATAGTTAACCTATAAATAATAAAATATCCTATTATTTATAATGTTAACCTTAAAAAAATCAATTTCTTGGCAAACGTTGTGTTGAGCTTGGTACTAACGTTGAGCTTGGTAGCACTACTGAACGGAGGTGAAGTAGTGCGTGGCGCGAGTATGTGTAGACTATCTGTGACTATGGTCTGGTGTTACGGGAGTATCAGTTGACTGATTACTTCGCACTACTTTCTATAGATCCGAACTTAACTCTGATTCCATCCCATCCTGTCTACCAAAAGATGCTTGAGTACTCATGCTCAATAAACCAAGATAGATATAACGAGTCAACAACCATGAAACGTATCCCAAGCCAAAGCTTAGCTTCCTCTATCCCATCTCTGACATGCGTCCATACATGCAGAGAAAAAACGCGGATTTCGAAAACGCCCTGAATGCCATGCTATTCGCATACCATGTCCAACCCAAATTCCATGGAACCAAAGCCCTTCTCCTAAGTCTACACTAGCTACATACTCCATAGCAATGCGATGCATCTCAACCTATTAAACTAAAGAAAAACAGCGAACAAAGCCAAAACAATAGAAGCGGCGGATGCAGAGTACGACACAACATTGAGTGTGTGTACACCGGAATTGCCTGCGGCCTCGGACGGGCTGGCAGCCCCCGATGCTGAGGAGGGAGAGTTACTAGTAGAAGAGCCTGAAGGAGGGGATGGGTTAGTCGACGGTTTCGAAGACGAGGTGGGTGTGTCATGTGCAGGCGATGCACTCGAGCTCGACGTACGCGTCGTCGCAGAGGACGGAGTACCGACGGTAGATGTTGCAGACGTACCTGAACCAGACGGACTCGCAGAAGTCGAGGACGAAGTCGTCGAGGTTGTCGAAGAAGAATCATTCGATCCCGCGCTCTTGACCCCAAACCCAATCTTGCTATTATCCACATCAAAAACCGTGTACACGTTCTTCAAAAACGCATCCCCAATCAACCATCGATCACTCCCAAACGTCGCCCGCCCAACAATCTTACTATTACAAAGCCCGCTATTCCCTTTACTCCCGACCCAGTCCGCGCTCGACATATTATACGTCGTAGAGCCGAACTTGAGCGTCACAGGCGCGGTGGTAGAGCACGGGACTTGGAAGGATTCGCCATCCTGAGTAGAGCCATCGATGAGTTTGTGCAGAGTCGCGGCCTCGGTTGGCGGCATGAAGAAGTAGGATGTTCCAGTATCGATAATACCGACCTTGCCCGTTACGCCACCGACGGTCTTAGTGTCGAAGCCAACGTCCGCTATATCGACTTCCCAGAACCCGCGGTCGCTGTTGCTTGCGCTGAGCCAGTTGAGATCGCCGTCGAAACGGTCTTTGTTTACGTCGCCGAGGTTGAGCTCGCCATCGTTTTTGTTGTCACTGGCGCGGCCGAGGTGTAGGCCGTAGATTTTGGAGGAGATGAGTTTGGCGCTGGAGAGCGCGTCGATTAGGAGGGGCGCACTAGTGTCTCCGTCGCTTGTAGTACCACGGCCTAAGCCAATTATACCGTCCATGGGGTAGGAGAGGAATTCCGAGGACACGTTTGTTGCCACGCCGAAGCTCATACTCGTAGAGAGAGAATTGCCAATATGTAGCGTGTCGCTGGCTGTAGTGCCAGAGACAGATCCCGTGCCATATGTTACGGAGAAGGTTTTGGGGTCAGTCTTTCCTAATGGTTAGTATTTGCTTTGAAAGACCTGCGGGGTGGTGGAGAGGTCCATACCTTTATTGTCTTTGAATCTCCCTTGCCGAAGGTGTTATGCTTCCCGCACGCCTCGGTGCTGCAACCCTCGCCCATAACCCATGTATTACTCGCCGCAGAGTCTAGCAACAACTTGTACTCCTCCGTGCTATCTCCAATCGTCACGGCTACCATGTACGAGATATCGCCCTTGTCCTGGTCGACCGCGACGCTGTTCTTCTGCTTGGGGTCATTGCCGTTGATGATGTCGTATTGGTTCTCTCGCGGGAGGACCCGGTGTAAGGGGAGCGTGAGGGATCTTCTAGGGCCGGTGGAGAGGAGGGAAGAGATGCGGCGCGCTTTCGTGTTGCCGGGGGTGGAGGACCGTTCGTACGGGTAGAATGCGGAGGCTGTGGATACGATGGCGCATCCCAGCGCTACTCTGTCAAAAGAAATATACATGTTCTTCCCTAAATTGAAATTGGGTTGAAGGAATTACGGCGTGAGGTTGTAGACGTGTTTTCTTCTTTCAGCTGTATGCGACTCGACCCCAAAAATAAGGCAAGATAACCAAGGTCAACTCAACAAGGCAGAGAGCTACCAATCTTCAAAAGCCAGGTTGCGGTTCTCATCAATCAAGACTCCTCGGTCTTGAATACAGTTTCAATGTCCAGAACAAAGAAAGAAGAGAAAACGTGGTACCTTCCACTCTATGTAATGTCGAAAGCAAAGCAGACGAAAGAAGGCTCGGTGTCTGGGGAGATCGACACCAAGGATACTCCAAATAGGTAAGTAAACGCCCAGCCCACCCAAGACGTCAGGGAGTGGCGGGAGCGGCGAAGGAGGGAGAGAGGCCGATGTCCGATGTTGTTTGTGGGCCTCCCTCGATCAATCAATCAATCAATCAATGAACTGCAAGGCAAACGTTTGTGTGCTCC
This sequence comes from Massarina eburnea CBS 473.64, assembly GCA_010093635.1. Taxonomy (NCBI): domain Eukaryota; kingdom Fungi; phylum Ascomycota; class Dothideomycetes; order Pleosporales; family Massarinaceae; genus Massarina; species Massarina eburnea. The sequence goes on from MU006781.1 coordinate 459,341, forward strand.
GCCACCTCGACCTCGACCTCGCCCTCGATCAACGAACATCAATCAATCAAGAGGTAGCACGAAGCCAGACGTAAAAAGCCATCGCATATTACAGCCGTAAGCCGCAGCTCCAAGGCGCGAGCGAGGCGCGAACGTGAGTGACATGTCAGGGTGGGTTTGGCCGAGCTAGTGGGGCGGGCGCAGCCATCCCCTGATGCCGCGGGCATTCCGTCTCGAGATAGTGTTTCACCAGGCACAAATTCCTTTCCGCTAGGAGCCGATCATGCGAATCCTGAATGCGATTGTAGTCTAGTTTCCGCTAGATGTACCTATCCTACTACTAGCCAGAATCCTCTAACGCGATGCGACGCGATGTATCGATAATCTACTTCTAAACAACAGGTATCTAATTAACGCTATTCAAGCACACATCTATCTGTTCAGGCTCAAAAGACCCTCAACATACCTCCGAGCATCAATTCCAATCCCCTCTGCCAACCCCTTCGGCCCCCACCCTGCCGCCGCTCCCCCCGTCTTCTTCGAACTTCCTCCTCCCCACATCGCACTCCCAAACCTACTCCCCGAGCTCTGCGCCTTATGCCTGTGCGCATCCCGTGCCCTCCGCACCAGGAAGGCTTCACGCAGCTGATCGGTATCGAAGTCTTCCATCTCAACATCATGGTCCTGGGGTTCATTGGACTCTTGGGAGTCGATTTGTGAGGGCGGGAGCCGCATCCAGACGACCCACCACCCGCGGCTGGTCTTACATGTACGTTCGATTTCGGCGAGGTTGCGACGCGTGCTAGTTACAGTTGCGATGATTTGGGAGTGGACGTTGAGGGCCTCGACGCGGCTCCAGCCCGCCGGTATGGATGCAGCGTTACTGCTGAGACCTTCAGCGATCAGGGTTCCGGGTTCCGGGATATTTGGAAGGCTGGAATGGACGGTGAGGGTTCGCGGGTCGAATGCTAGGTCGTATATAGGCTGAGGGTTGGTTTCCGTGTCATCGTTTGATGAGGATGAGGTGGTTGTGTAGGGATCAAAGGCTTGGGATAGGCGGGCGGCGATTTTGTTGGGAGAGGTGCTGTTGCTGAGGGCGCGGTGGAGGGGGGAGAAGTAAGTGTGTAGGTTACGGTAGAAGTTTGCTATGATGAGGGCTTCGGTGCGGTGTTTGAAGAGGAATGTATATATGAATGGGCGATGCTAGACGAGTGAGTAAAGCTTCATGGTTATTGTGTTTCCATAGACTTACTATGTAGACTACAGGCCGTAACCGGGACAGCCTGCCTCGAGATGCCGTGGATGATGTAAAGCTGAAATCCAGGCTGAACTCCTTTTCCATGGGGTCGGCTTCGTTGTCGTAGGGGCCTGGGGTTGTCGGTTCGGGCTGAGGGGTAAGCTCAACGTATACTGTCCGGAGAACGGTGCGGTTGTTCCAATCGCCGTCTTCGTTCTCATCGTCCACGTTGCTTCCCCCCAAATCGCCCTTTAAGCCAATGGCAAAATACCCGCTATTTTCGAGATGTATCTGGGACTTTAGTTTTTCAGCTACGTGGTCAATGTCTGGGGTAGGCTCGACTTGACGCATGGGTGCCGCCGGGGTCTCTTTCACAGAGCTGGAACTGTCATTTGTCGAGCCTTGGTCGTCGGCCTTCTTACCGCCACCCCACGCCGTACCATAGCCCAAGGTCAAGTATTTCATCCACGTGTCAGTGTCACCAAGCGAGGCGGAAGGTGCAGGAGGTTGGGGCTGGTCGCTATTGGAGGCGTCGACAGCAGCAGACGCCTTGTTTAGCGAAGTTTCTATACTCTTGACGACAGGAGGCGGGATCCGTGGAGTAGAGGTGCCGTTCATGCTACTTTCTTCCCTCTGTGGTGCCGTAGGACCCGCAGGCTTCGCACTCTCTACGGATCGTATGGAAGATTGCGTCCTCTTGTGCCGCCGCCGTCGTCTTCTGTCGGCCGTGGGATTATCCCGCACACCATATGCGTGGTCTCCGTAGCAGTAGATAGATTCTACCCAATGCGATAAATCGCGGAGGGACTTCCGACTAACAGCGCCCACACCCGAGAATACCGTGCCATCGGAAGAGCTTGGACTTCGGCCGCAGCCAACCCAGGGGTTCAAGCTTGCTGTGTCTGCTTCTCTCGGGCCTTCCGATTTGTCTCGCTCTTGCAGAGGTGAAGGCTCGCCGAACCTCGACACCATGAGGTCGACAAGGCCATCTGTGTTGTGTACGTAGTCCTCGAGCACAAGACGCTCTCCGCTCCCCCATTCCTCCTCTCCCACGCCCATGCCCAGCTCGCCGCCGGCCGCCAGTTTCATGCCGTTGTAAATGTCCACGGCCGGGCTGGCGTGCAGGAGAACATCCCAGGTGCTGGCGAAGCGCGACCAATACCGGTCTAGCACGTCCATGAATCTGTCCCGAGAGAATTTCTGGTACAGGTGTCCGAGGCCATTGCCATGGTGGAGGAGGAAGATGCTGTGGGCGCGGACGAGCTGCTGCAGCAGGAGCTTCGGCGGGCTGACTTCGCGCGAGGAGTATTCTATGGCGGCTTCGTCGGCGGCGGCGGTGGTGGAGCTGTGGGCCGGCAGCTGGGTCAGGTCGACGGACGCGAGGATCCACCATCCCGTCTCCAGCTCATGCAGCACAATGCGCGACTTCTCCGTCTCTACCGAGTCCACGGCGGCGCCGTTCGAGAAGCTGCGCGCAAAGCCCACCATGCCCTGGGCGAGGCCGACCTGGCGCAGCTTCTCGTTCTCCTGCTCGCGCAGCTCCTTCTCTGCGCGTGCATCTTTGCCCGCGATCCTCGACCGCGCTTTGGCGGCCTTGGAGTAGTAGAAGACGATTTGGTTGTGGAAGGTCGCATCCGAACTGCCCAGCGAGGGGTTGTACAGGGCGAGGAAGGAGAGCTGGGCGGGCACTACCTTGGGTATGGTCGTGGATGACATTCGTGCGTGTGCTGGCTGGTGCCTTCTGTCTATCTAGGTTGCGGTATCAATGGAGGGGGTGGGTCTAGGGGTCTAGGGGTCGGGCAGTAGGCGATGGCGTCACTGGCGGAGGCCTTGCGGAGGTGAGGATGGAGGATGGGCGGCGGGCGGCGGGCGGCAGACGGCAGACGGCGGCTCTGCACACAGCACAATAATGTCTGGGACGCGTAGAAGAGGGAGAGGGGGACCAGCCCCGAGGCTTGCGCGCCGCGTGTAGGAGGTGTAGGAGCTAAAGCGTGACATGCGCACTGCCTGCCCGTCGCCGCGCAAACGTCCCCACGCATGCATGCATCGCCGCCAAGCCAGATCGCAGATCGCGACCGACATCTTTCCGGAGCCCATCCACCCTTTTTTGAAGTCTTGAACGGCTCCCGATTACGACCATGCTTTGGCGGCTTTCGCCCTCCGTTCGTTCCTTGTACGCATTGAACTGCCGCAGATTCAATTCCACGGCAGCGAAGGCGAAGACGAAGACAGCCGACCCATTGCGCATCCTGTTCTGCGGCTCCGATAAATTCAGCAGTGCGTCGCTGCGCAGATTGGCCCAGGCAAAGAACGAGGATCCGAGTCTCATAGAGTCCATCGACGTAGTCCACCGACCCGGGAAGCCCGCTGGGTCGAGTCAGAAAAGGATCAAGGAAGTCCCCATCAAGCAAGTAGCTACAGAAGAGCTCCAGCTCCCCACCCACATACTCGACACCTTCACCGGCTGGACGCCGCCTATCTCGTACAACCTCATCGTCGTCGTCTCCTTCGGCCTCAAAGTCCCCCCGCGCATCATCAACCTGGCCAAGTACCAAGGCATCAATGTGCACCCCTCGCTCCTCCCAGACCTCAGTGGGCCCGCACCCATACCGCACACCATCCTGAAGCACCGGCCCTTTGCCGGAATCACAGTACAGACCCTGCACCCGGAGAAGTTCGATGGAGGCATCATTGTCGCGCAAACGCCAAGACCAGGAATAAAGTACGACAAAGAAGCGGATCTGAGAGAGCTTACAGAGTTGCTGAGCGAAAAGGGCGCCGACATGCTCATCGACGTTCTCAAGAGCCGAGCTTTCGTACCCCCCGTAGAGGACGTAGGATGGTACGCCAACTCCGGCCGCCCAATCGCCCACGCCGACAAGATAGAAAAGCAGGACGCCTTCATCGATTTCTCCAAGAACACTCTCGACGAAATCATGTCCATTCATAGATCTGGCAGCTTTCCTTGGACAAAACTACCTCCCGTAGTTGAACGCAAAAAAAAACGCAAAGTTAAATTAAGCCAGGCCGCCGCCGCCGATAGCAGCGAGCGCTTTCTCATGGATCTAATCCATCCCACCACGCTTATCACCACGGAGACCGTGCCCCCGGGCATCTGGTGTCCGGACTTGAGCCACCCATTTGTGAACCACAAAGGCATTTACAAACGCCATCTCATGGCTAAGACGGCCGACGGTGGCATCCTGCGCATACAGAACGGCACTGTGAGTGGAGGGAAGACGCATGGTGGGTACGAACGCTTTCGGCGCTTGTATGGGAAGAAACATGTCTATGTGTGGGAGAAGGATCAGAAGATGCCGACGTTTGGGAAGAAAGGGAACATTGTGCCGAAATAAAAAATGAAATGTATGGTACTGGTCAAAGAGTAGTACAGCACGGGACCATATCATCGGAGATGAACATGTTCACGGTAGTCATATATGCCTATACATCTAACTCGCGCTCTTTATACCTCTTCGACGAAAAGTCCACCGTAACCTCTCTTGCCCTAGCCGACCTCTCATACACAAACTTACTCATCACCATCTGCAAGAACCCCGGAGGCAAACTCCCAAAATCTCCATACCGATCCCTATCCTCCAAACCATGCTCATTGATGTGCGGGTACCACCGCGCATGGAACACGTCGATAAGTAGGCTCACCAACGTGCAGGTCTCGGGCAGGTTCTCATATGCCAGGGAAATGAGACCGTAGTTCAGGACATCGGTTTCGATCATGAAATAGCGGCCATCTAGGAGTTGGGATATCTCCCCCATGACTGCCGTCTTCAAATCGATTATCAGAAACCGTTCAGCTAGGATGTATAGTTTGGTGAGCGGCCATAGTGGGTCATGTGGGTTGCCTTTGGCTGGAATACGCTACTGAAGTAGCTGGAGTGGTGGGCGGGTATTGGGGCGTGGACGTAGAAGAGCTTTTCTTCTTCTTCGGAGGGGCCGACTCGCATTAGGACTGGGGGCGCGGAGTAGGCGGTCCTGGGCGGGTTAGTGAAGTGGAGTTGTGTGAGAGGTTTGGAGGGCTTACATGATGTTGAGATTGGGTTGCGCCATCACGGCGAGGTCGGGCTGGCCGAGAGTGCGGTGTGAATGGGGGATTTTATACAGTGGGTATTTTGAGGTAGAGGGCAAGGTCAAGAGTCTAAGGAAGTGAGGCCAGGAGGGGTACAAGGAAGGAGCGAAGTGGTGCCAAGATTATGCACGTGCTTGCGTTATTCACTGATCGATGACAAACGCTTATCGCAAAATAGAAATGTGTGCATTTATGATAGTAACTAGTTGAATTGGCCAGGTTCCCATTCAATTCAAATGGAGTCGACCATGAGCCTCAATAGAGTGTTGTTTTCCGGAAGGTTATTGACAGCATAGTGATGTATTTGGGCCAGTCAAGATATGGCGGTAGCTCTAGTGTATACATCCATATCACGACCTGGTTGAACGCCTCTGTTTCAACGTCGCGGAGCTCGAGTATACCTGTTAAGCCTTCCTTAAAAAATTCCCACCTCTGAAATATCCATATTGGTGCTCCGCTAATGCCTTGTGTACGTAAAATGTCTTCTCGTTTACCTCCGGTCCAACCTTGACAGTGATTAGCTCTGTAAAGACATCACTAGATCTCTATTAGCATTGTAATATACTAGGAAAAGCAATTTGAATTAACGCAGACTTACTCCGTCATTAGATGGCTCATAGCCTTTGCTATATTCCTTTTGTGCATCTTAAAGAGTGCGAGCTTTTAAAGTGATGAAGTCAGATGTCGTAAAATGGGGCTGAGAGTTGCAGCGAAGGTATGTATGTGAAGGATGTATGTGGAGCGAAGAACAATAGTAGTAGAGCGGAAAATGAAGGTTTGTATAGCAACGTTACATTGGAATTGTTGAAACTACATGGAGCGATATCTACTTCACGTGATGCAGACAGCTATTGCCGAAGCGGCAGGAACGGTAAACCTATCAGAGGGAGAGTGCCTCAAGCACCATCCCGCAATATGCTTGTTGAGATGTCCATACCTCACACATATCACGCAAACATGCTCACGTAGCAGAATGTAGCTCTCGCTGATTCCCAGGGTATCAGAGGTCCCCTAAACGGGTGCTCCAGACCGGGTGCCCAGCCATGATCTAGATTTACTCTACGTCCAGCGCGTGGGCAAGCTCGTCATAAAAGTCGAGGCTGCCGATGTAATGTCGCTGGCGATTGTCTGAAGAACAGAAGCAGACGGTGAAAAATCTGGGTTTTGTCGACGTCTGAGAGCTTGGACCATGCCTCTAACCCCATCGGGAACTAGCGATCCGAACTTCAATCTGGCCGCATCCTGGGCTCTACACCGAGATCCGCCCACTGCGGTCTGGGAACGTTGCATCTTCACTCTTCCACTGTCGCCTGTGCTGAGTAGTGGTTTGACCCGTCCTTCCTCACGCCACCTCCTCCGCCCGCCTCGTCTACGAACTCTCGCCACATCTCTATTTGCCCCGCGAATTCGGATTGTGGGTGCTGTCGGTATCCCACTTGACCCTCACACCGCACCACCGACGTTGACACGCACACCATGGCCGACTACGAGGCGCTGAAGGACCAATGGAGCGACATCGAGGAAACGGAGGGTATCCGTCTCAGCTGGAACACCTTCCCCAGCTCGCGCATGGTAGGCTTACTGTGAACATCTGTTGGTATTCCGGAATGCTAACAGGGTATAGGAAGCATCGCGCCTTGTTGGTATGCAGCCTCCTGAAAAAGACTCGGAAATGCACTAACCCTCCCAGTGCCCATTGGAGCCCTGTATACCCCGTTGAAGGAAAAGCCCGAGAGCCCGCTGCTCCAGTATGAGCCCGTTGTCTGCAAGCCGCCCTGCAAAGCGGTCCTTAATCCCTTCTGGTATGCGGCTTCTTAGTCTGCAATGCCGTGCTGATGGCTGACGAACTTCCAGTCAGGTCGATATGCGTGCTCGACTGTGGATATGTCCATTCTGTCTCCAGCGCAACCCTCTCCCACCACACTACAAAGACATCTCGGCAGAACAAATCCCACCTGAACTGCACCCAGGCAACACCACGATCGAGTACCGACTCGCACGGTCCGCGCCCTCTCCGCCCATCTTTTTGTTCGTCGTGGATACCTGCCAGGAGGAGGACAGCTTGAAGACCCTGAAGGACTCTATCATCATGAGCTTGAGCCTCCTCCCGCAGTATGCGTTGGTCGGTCTGATCACATACGGAACAATGGTATGTTGGAAACGGGTCCTGTAAATGGCCAACACTGACCTTTTCTAGGCCCAAGTTCACGAACTCGGCTACACTGAATGCGCCAAGTCGTACGTCTTTCGAGGAAACAAGGAATACACCTCCCAGCAAGTTCAGCAGATGCTCGGTCTGGGCCAGCTTGCTCCGCGACCAAATGCGCAACCACAGCCCGGACGACCCCCGATGCCGATTGGTGGACCCGGTGCCCGCTTCCTCCTTCCGGTATCGCAGTGCGAGTTCCAGCTCACCAACGCCCTCGAACAGCTACAGAGGGATCCCTGGCCGGTCGCGAATGACAAGCGTGCTTTGAGGTGTACGGGTGTTGCGCTCAGCGTGGCGACTGGCCTCCTCGAGACATCGTTCATTAACATGGGAGGTCGCATCATGCTTTTCGCTGGTGGTCCAGCCACCGAGGGTCCTGGTATGGTTGTCGGTCCTGAGTTGAGGGAGCCTATCCGATCGCATCACGATATCGACCGCGACAATATCAAATATTACAAGAAAGCGTTGAAATTCTACGAGACCCTGGCGAAGCGCATCGCACACAATGGTCACATTGTGGACATCTTTGCCGGCTGCTTGGACCAAGTCGGTCTGCTTGAGATGAAGGGCCTCTCGAATTCCACCGGTGGTCATATGATCCTCACGGACAGCTTCACTTCTTCCATGTACAAGCAATCATTTGCTCGTGTCTTCAACAAGGATGCGGACGATAATCTGCTGATGGGCTTCAACGCCAACCTTGAAGTCCTGACGACCAAGGAGCTCAAAGTGACTGGTTTGATTGGACACGCCATCTCTATGAACAAGAAGTCGGCGTCAGTCGGCGAGACCGAGTGCGGTATTGGTAACACTTGCGCGTGGAAGATGTGCGGTATCGATCCGGAGGCAAGCTATGGTATCTACTTCGAGATTGCTAGCCAAGGAGGGCCAAACCAGCTCCAAGCTGGCCCGCAGAAGGGAATGATGCAGTTCTTGACATACTATCAGCATTCTGCTGGGCAATTCCACTTGAGAGGTAAGTCGGTTGAAGAGGGACGAAATGATGAAGCTAACAATATTAGTGACAACTGTTGCCCGCAACTTGAGCGGTCCTTCCGGAGACCCAGCCATTGCCCAGTCCTTCGACCAAGAAGCGGCCGCCGTGCTCATGTCGAGGATAGCAGTTTTCAAGGCCGAAGTTGATGACGGACCTGATGTTCTCCGATGGGTCGACCGCATGCTTATCAGGCTGTGTGCACGATTCGCCGAATACCGGAAAGACGACCCCTCCTCATTCCGACTGGAGAAGAATTTCACGCTATATCCTCAGTTCATGTTCCATCTTCGACGATCGCAGTTCTTGCAGGTCTTCAACAACTCGCCTGATGAAACGGCCTTTTACCGACACATCCTGAACCACGAGGATGTGAGCAACTCGCTCATCATGATTCAGCCCACTCTTGACAGCTACGGCTTCGACCACGAAGGTGGCCAGCCGGTGCTTCTCGACTCTACCTCGATCCAGTCGGAGACCGTTCTCCTCCTCGACACTTTCTTCCACATCCTCATCTTCCACGGCGAGACCATGGCCGAATGGCGCAAGGCGGGGTACCAAGAGCAGGAAGGGTACGAGAACTTTGCAACACTTCTCGAGGCTCCCAAAGAGGATGCAAAAGAACTCATCCAGGACCGATTCCCACTGCCTCGATTCATTGTCTGCGATGCTGGTGGTTCCCAAGCCCGTTTCCTGCTTTCCAAGTTGAACCCGTCAACTACGCATACCACTGGCTCATATGGAGGCGGTCAGTCTGCCCAGACCATCTTCACGGATGATGTCAGCTTGCAGACTTTCATGGATCACTTGATGAAGCTTGCGGTGTCTGGAACGAGCTAGATGAGTGGTAATAGGTAGGGGCAGGAGGCGATGAATAAAGGACTTTATGATAGTTGTATGAGACTTGGTCTGTAGGCGGCACGATCAATGACTGAAACGATTGCGAACAGATTAAAGAAAGACTGGGAGTACTTTTGATGCGGAGCACGGCCATTGTGAGATTAGCTGAGAAATCCATTTTATTACTTCTATACTTCTAGTACTCTGCCTATCAAAACTCGCTCGCCTGGAGGATGTTTCACGTGGATAAGTGCTCCTCGGTCAACAACTTCCCAGTTCCTGGGATCTCGAAGGGTTCACATGGGAGTATCACGCCGATGAGCCGGGCTGGTTCAGTTTGAGATGCGTTGTACCATTTGTGCATTGTGCCGCGTTGGATCACGTGGTCCTGGATAACAATTGTTAGTAACTTATTCACGTTGAAAACGCACTGTTCCCTCTCTCTTCCTCCCCGATACGACTAGAGATAATAAAATCAACTCACCCCAGGTCCCAACTCAACGAACGCACCCCCATCCATCTCCATCTTTATCCTCCCAATAACACAGATACTATAATCGAGAGTAACGGTTCTATGCATATGACTCATGCCGCCTGGTGCCAAGTCGACGATTAAGAGGTTTGAGCCGCTGGGGGTGGGGGTCACGATGGTAGGCGTGGTGTGGGTGGTGGGGCTACTGGAGGAAGAGGAGAGGTAAGATGTTACGTCCACGTTGTTGGTTAGGTGGGCGGGCATTGTGGGGGTCGCATCTAGGGGGTTTGTTAGTTGGGGAAAGGGGGAATTGAAAGGGAGGGGAGGTGGATTACAGGATCGTGCCAATCCGTTTGGGCCCATGGGGGTGTAGAGTTGTGGTGGTGAGGAGTGTATGATTGATTTTCCGGATCCGTCATGCGTGGCTATGTAACGTTTATTTGGGGGGAGGTTCGGGACGGGGTTGGTTAGGAGGTCGGACATGGTTGCTGTGGTTCTTGAATCCTTTTCGTTGTTTAGGCACTTTAGTGTTTTGAGCAAAAATCGAAGATTCTTTTGTAATACGGATAATGGGATGGGACTGGAGATGAGTTGATTTTATAATGGTAAACTTGAATATGCATGTTATATACCTAACGATCTACGTTTACGTTCCTGACGCTCGCAACAACTTCGGAGCAAACAGTTCCCGTTTCGAATTTCCGATCACACCTCTATACAGCAAGTGACTGCAGTGCGATGTCGCGTTCTTCCCAATTGGGGAGTCGGCTCGATACTCGGTTCAGGTGATAGCAGATGTGATGCGGCAACGATACTTACTGTTTCGGTAAAGAACACTAGGGGTTGATGTTTCGCACTGGTGGAAATAGGAGTAGATAATGAGGCGGTGTCCATGTGATGTTTAGTTTCTGCTATCCTTACCCAGAGTGCTGGTATCTCCGAATAATAGGTAACCACCCGGCCACAACCAAATCTATGCACTGTGCAGCATGTACTTCGTGATCAACGGTCGGGTGGTCGGGGTTAAGTAACGATGGTAACTCCGGGCGACCATACCACACTGCTACCCAAATGCATCTGATATTGCTTTCTTGAGATATGAGCCGAATCAGTGTCGGTAGTGGTGGAGATATTAAAGTGTGGTATGGTTTTGAGAGACTGAATTATTCTTGATTACCGTCTCGTATGGGGTGAATACATGTCCGCGGGCGCTAACCTCTAGCGTTTTAGCACCATTCCATTATGTCGTCTACATAATGAATATTTTATCCAAATAATGGGACTATGCGCAGTAGTAAGGTGTTCATGCAAATTTTGGTTCGTTAGGTAAACACTGCGTGGTAAGCTGCGTTGGATGGTGTTCTAGTATACATATGTACAATGCTCTTTCCCTCCCTCCATACCAGCCCATGACCAGGTATATCAACCGATTCATATCATACATACATCCAACCGTATCATATTTCTATAATCCCACAAAGCGCTGTGCTCTCAACTTCATGCCTTCCCAACTATTCAACTTCGGTCTCACATCCAGAAAGAAATTCAGCTCCTTGCCCGGTCTCCCTTCGTCTTTCCCTGCGTAAAAATCAATAACATATTCAACCTTCGTGCCGCAGCGATCCACGATCCAATCGTGGCGATCGAAGGGTGGTTTGTATCCTAGTAGGGTGTTCCATCGTGCGCGCGGTGTGAGTGAGGTTGATAGACCGGAGAAAGATTCGAGGCGGGGGCCGCCGCAACTACTATGAGTTAGCAATCCATCCAGATCCATAGTGTGAGAATAGACCGTGAACGTGAGGGACTTACGATTCGCTCCCTCTCCCCTTCTCCCACGCCTTAATCTCCATCCACGCTCTCTCATTCACCGCATTATGTATCGGCACAATGGTCCTCATGTCCGCCTGCTCCGGATTATACGCTTTGCGCTTCATCGCATCGAAGAACATTTGCTCGGACGGATATATCCAATTTCCTGTCTTCTTATCTGCACCCGTATCCTTCTCATTATTCGCTGGTCTTTGCTCTGCTGCTATGCCTGTGAGTGCCGCGCGCGGTATCGTAGAGATTTCGCGATCGGTTCCGAGACCGCCTCCGCGTATTGAGCCAAGGAGCCTGGATGTGGTGGGCGCATTGGATGAAGGAGAAAGACTTTTGTCTAATTGGGAAGAATCGCAACTCGCGGACTGGAGCGGTGCTGATTTAGGTGCGGAGGTGGGAGGTATTGGGTGTGGTGGCTGCGCGGCTGCGTTTTGGGCGCGGGCTTGTTTGAGCCATGCTTCGCGCGCTTTGTGGTCTACGGGGCAGGCGGCGGCAGGATCGGAGGAGTCTTGCGAGGACATTGTAGGCAGACGAGTGGATGGATGCGCGTGGGAGAACTGCTAGGTGGTGATGATGAGATCTTGAAAATGTTAAGCTCGGACCAGGATGGGATCATCGGGGATGAGGGGGGTTTTGATTGGTTAATTGGAATATGTAGGTATCTCAGGACACTATTCAATTGTTTACTCCATGATGGATTGTTGATGGAAGACTCGCCATGCTATTGTGTCTTGGAACCTGAAAGCACATCTGATTCACTCTCTAATCTTGTCTTAACAAATTTCACGTCATCTCACATTATCGCAAACTTGGGTCAAATAACGCCATCAATTTTGCTCGTATTCTTCCGCGCGGGTAGAAATCTTGCACCTGCCTGATGAGGAAAGTCGTGATACAGGGAGGGGTATTCGAAATGTCGATCGTGGAATCCTCGTTCTTTGGCTCCTGTTGTATATAGTCTTCGGGCAAGCTCAATGCTGTGGCGGCGGGCTGCTCTCATCACCCAAAATGAAACTGCTCTATCGGCTGACCACATTGGCGCTCGCCACTTTCGCGGTCGCCCTGCCAAACCCTCAATACAACCCTGTTTCGAGCTCTTATCTGTCGTGGTCACTCACGGCAACAAACAGCACTGCGCAGCTTCGAGGCCTCTCTCCCGTCTCTAATAGAATTGCATGGGTCTCTGGCACTTCCGGCACTATCCTACGCACCACTAATGGCGGCGCATCATGGATCAATCTGTCTCCTCCCTTCGCGGGAGAAAACGCATCAGACTTCCAGTTCCGCGACATTCAAGCTTGGTCTGAGAAATCGGCCGTCACTCTGTCAATCGGTGAAGGAAATGCATCGCGCATCTACGTGACGAAAGATGGTGGAAAGAATTGGAAGAAGACGTTCGTCAACGAGGAAGCTGCTGCGTTCTACGACTGTCTTGCTTTCGAGAACGAGAAGCATGGGCTCGCATTGAGTGATCCTGTGGACGGGAAGTTCAGACTCATCGAGACATGGAATGGCGGTACGAGCTGGAAGACTGTGGACCCCGAGGGTATTCCTGCAGCACTTACTGGGGAGTTTGGGTTCGCGGCTTCTGGGACGTGTATCGAGGCGGCAGCTGGACGTTGGTACATCGCTTCAGGAGGCGTAGATCCAGGGCGAATCTATCGTAGCAATGATGGGCATCATTGGGAGGTCAGTAACCAAAGCTCCATTGCTGGCGGTGCCGCCGCTGGAGTATTTTCCGTGCGCTTTCGCGATGAGAAGCATGGTGTTGCTGTAGGAGGGGATTACGAGAAGCCCACAGGGAATGCCAACAACGCTGCTTGGTCGAAAGATGGAGGCAAATCGTGGGTCAAGGCGGGAAGCTTCCCTGGAGGGTATCGGTCTGGTGTGTCTTGGGTTCCGGGGAGGAGAGATGTTGCTGTTGCCGTTGGCACGTCAGGCTCTGACATCACTCTGGACGCTGGGAAAAACTGGCATGGCATTGGCAACGGTACATTTGACGCAGTTGAGTGTGTGAGCAGGCATGTCTGCTGGGCATCAGGAGCAAAAGGACGAGTAGCTCGATTAGAGTTATCGACCGAATAGCTCTCGACCGAATGCTAAATATGCACAATTCCCATCTCGGCTAGTCCCCTCTTGTTCGTTGTCACTCGACCCCACCATGACCCTGAATATACACACATAAGCCCTTACCGCCCCTTTCCCTCCCTTCTCTCCAGTACTAAGAACCGCTCAACCAGACCTCGCCATGTCCGAAATCTACCGTGCCAGCACGACTGCCCCCGTCAATATCGCCGTGATAAAGTACTGGGGGAAACGCGACCCCAAGCTCAACCTCCCCACCAACTCCTCCCTCAGCGTCACCCTCGCCCAATCCGACCTCCGGACCCACACTACCGCGTCCTGCGCGTCCGCGTACCCCGCCGAAGACAGCCTGCTCCTCAATGGCAGCCCCCAGGATGTATCTGGTGCCAGAACACAGGCGTGTTTCCGCGAATTGAGGGCGCTGAGGAAGGAATTGGAAAGCAAGAACAATGGACTACCGAAACTGAGTGAACTGCCGCTCAAGATTGTCAGCGAGAACAATTTCCCCACGGCCGCCGGATTGGCGAGCAGCGCCGCTGGTTTCGCAGCCCTAGTCAGGGCCATCGCCAATCTCTACGAGCTCCCCTCCTCCCCCACCGATCTCTCTCGGATCGCAAGACAAGGCTCCGGATCTGCCTGCAGGAGTCTTTTCGGTGGCTACGTAGGCTGGGAACAAGGCACCGCCGCTGACGGCAGCGACAGCAAAGCCTTCCAGGTCGCGCCCGCCTCCCACTGGCCCAACATGCGCGCCGTGATCCTTGTAGTCAGTGCCGCGAAGAAGGGCGTTTCATCCACGACCGGCATGCAAACGACAGTCGCTACATCCTCGCTTTTTGCGTCGCGTGCAAGCGAGACGGTGCCGAGGCGAATGCAGGAGATGCAGAAGGCGATCCAGGACAAGGACTTCGAGACCTTTGCCAAGGTCACGATGATGGACAGCAATTCGTTCCACGCTACGTGTTTGGATACGTACCCGCCGATCTTCTACCTAAACGATGTGTCGAGGGCGGCGATCAAGATTGTAGAGAGCATCAATGAGGCTGCAGGGAAGATTATCGCGGCGTATACATTTGACGCAGGGCCAAATGCTGTGGTATACTATCTCGAGGAGAACGAGAAGGAAGTTGCTGGTCTGTTCAAGAGCATATTGGGAGAGAAGGAGGGATGGGCCGGTGAGCGGGGACAGACGGTGACAGCGAACAATGAGGCGAGGGACAAGGTTGTTGTAGACAACGCTGTTGCTGTGGGCTTGTTGGAGGAGGGTGTTAGCAGGGTCATTTTGACTGGTGTTGGAGAGGGGCCGATCAAGATAGAGAAGAGCTTGATCAATGAGAAGGGTGAGCCAGTCTCATAGATACGGATGGAAGTATAGATCTCATTCGACAGCGTGTTTGAAATGAAAATACCCATGATATCCATAAATAGAAACCCATTCCCACCATGCGTTACATTGCCCTCAGATTTCTAGTGTGTCATGCGAACTACTTTTCTGTCCCAACGACTACCATGTTGAAATGGCTGTTGAAGGTGGGGACGCGGAGTCTGGATCTCGGATCGATATCTGTATATATCGTAGTAGTAATCTGGGTAAATAAGATAGAAAGTTCTAATGACCAAGTCTCAACAATAGTGAAGCTGGAACGGGCTTGATTATGTGCATTATATAAGGGAGAGCAGGCAGATTCGATGTCATTGAGATAGTGCTTTTGCAAATCCATACATACCTACACAACCAAATCAAAAGGAAGCTTTTTTTGCAGTATATATTTCTCGTCTCAGATCAAACGATTCTTTCAGAGAATCAGTACATAATGAAATTATGGTAAATTCTTGCACCTGTCATTGCTAGAAATCGCCCTCATCCTCACTATTTTCCTTGCTGGCAATCCCTTCTTTCCTGCTCGGATGTATGCCCGTGATAGTCACAGGCGACAATTTCCAGCACTCGATCCATGGCCATGCATCTATATCTATCCACACACCGGATCAGGAGGCCTTGCGGCAACAGTTGTGTGCGATCCTTTATTTTGCTGCCCACGACGCTCGCCTGGAGATCCACAAGATAAGACAAGACAGGATCCCACTCAGGGAGGAAGTCATACGCATAAGTAAGAACATCAGGATCAAGCCAGCAGGTTTCTAACCCTTCCGTAATAATCACGCGATTCAGTTCCTTGCATAGCTTGGGCACCATGAAGCGATCAGCTAGGCAATATAGCTGGACCATCATTAATGCGGATGTGACGTAATAATTGTAGTTTTCATCGGGCGGTTCGACTCCGGAGATGTCGTACCACTCCATCGTAGCTTTCGGTAGGTGTTGAGTATACAACCACTCTACGAACAAGGTAAATGTTGTAGATTCGACATCTTCGAGGGCGATGGATTGCTCTTCGGCTTCCTTCCATGAACCCTGGAGGGCCGTATTGAAGTACTCGGAGTAGTGTTGGAGTAATGATTTATAAAGAGAGTACATAGTGTACGGTGCGAGTTTGCATAATGACAACGACGGGTTTTATTCCGACAAACCCAGAACTTGCAATATCTCTATCACGGAAGGCGCGACGAGTTCTCCATTTTTATTTGCCTGCCATCTCAAGCTTCAGTATAGGGTAACTAATTTGTCGAATGAGTCTCTGCTGGAGCAAAGGCGCCTGGAAGCGATAGGCGAAGATATATAGATGAACTCGCAGTATGTCGTATGGAATAGTAGAGCTACCTGGAGGACGAGGAGGTGCTCTCCGTGGTGTCGGACATGGTGGAATAGAATGAAGTAAAAGAGTGAGGTATATAATGAATGGGGTGAAGTGGACATCTGGAGGGAAGAAAGGTTCAAATATGAGGTCGCGGGTGGTAACTTCCCGATTCTTGCGCGTCTGTCGGCAACAGCAAGAGCACTCCACATAGCTTCCCTTTTACCACATCGCAACTCAAATTCGCTTCGAGATCGAGTGAGTACCAGCCGGAATCAGGAATAGAACAGTCAAAAGATATAGGCATGACATCTTATTGCAAGTCTGACCTGACACGGGAAACTGGGAGATGGAAGTAGACTAAAGCAGCGCCCCAACACCGATTATACGCCGTGGTATACCCTACAGATTACAATAGCCGTCATGATGGATGCAGAAATTAAAATTGATACGACAAAGGGAAATCAATCCAATACGACAGCCAGGATAATGATGACCAAGACGAGAGCCAAGATCAATAGCAGGATACACGCCTTGCTCCTCGCACTCCTCTGGTAGTTACTCGCTTGCTTGAGGTTTACGTGTGCGCCTCGTGACGCATCATGCGTCACTTCTACGTTCTCCTCAATGATGTCGAGTTGTGCGCCCTGCTCATGCACCATGTGCGCGACATCGCGGAAGAGCTCGTTGAGTTCGCCAACGGACTGCTCGATGTTTCGGATCTCGGATTCGCGCTCGATAATCATTTGCTCCTGGAAGTCCACCTCGTCCTGCGACGCCAAGCGCAACTGCTCCTGCTCCTGCTGCTGGCCAAACCCGCCGCTCCGCTCCTCGGTCGGCGAGGACGGGTCATGAAGAGCGGCCCGCGCGGCAGACGCCGACGCCTTCTCTTTCTCGAGCGCTTGTCGCTGCAGCTGCTGGAACTCGGTGAGTGTCGCTTTGAACTCGCGGCTTAGCTTCGACTGTGTGAATCGTTGCGAGGGCTAGTATGGTTAGCTTGCGGCATCTTCGTTGCATACGGAAGGCTGCATACCCCGACGTCAGGCCATGTGGTGAGCTTCTTGAGCCTTTCTCCAATCTCCTTGAATTTGTCCGACGTCTCCTCCACCGTGGTCTTCACTCGTTCTCGGACTCGGGCCGTTTCGCGTGACGTTCCGAGCTTGTGCACCTCTTGCGACAGGCGAGACAGGTCGCTGGTTAACGAGAACAGATCGTCCCCGAGCTTAGAGGAGAAGTCCCGGAACTCGGGGTCATCGGCATACTGCGGGTCGTCCTCTCGACGCCATGTTGTGGGTTGCGACTCTAGGGCCGACGACGGTTGGAACGACATTATGCGGGGAGATAAGGGCGATTCGGAGGCTGTAGGCAGGATGAAGGCGGAAAGACGACACTGCAGGCGATGCGATTGTAGTTCTTCCGACTGGAGCCTGGAGGACGCGTGTACGGGCGGTGACGGTGCCGGTACCTGGAGGTTGGAGGGCGGTCTTGCAATGACGACGGCGCTCGGTCGCAGCTGCCATGCGCCATGCAGCTTAGTAAGCAGCGCAGTAGTCAATACGACATGTATCTATACGGAGTACTGTATGGAAAGTCCCTAGCACTAGGGGCTGGAGTGCTCTATGTCTGCTCGTGGCCTCGTTTTCTATTCGTATATTACTTACTCTCAAGCTCCTTCGCAACAGCAATGCAAGGCGTTCATGCGGTAGACTTCTCCATAATGCTGCGGCTTAGTCAGCTATGCAGCAACCAATGGAGTTTTCGACAACGCCGCAGCCCGAGTGTTTGTCCCAAACAATAGTTGAGGTGCGCACGAAGCCCTCACGCCCGAGTTCTCTCACTTTGTCCTTCCTTTCGTGACTCCGACTAGTCCTGTTCTGCTCGTTCCTGCAATGCTCTGATACTCAACCCCTACGCCAACCGTCGAGCGCATTAGTCCGACTTCCTAACAATGGCGCCTGTACATCCAGCGCGACCGTATCGGGACTTCCTGACCCCGGCCCTCCATAAACGCTTTACTGATGGGAGCTGGCTCACTCTCATGATATGCTGTATTATCTCAGCATGGATGGACCTGAGCACCGACACCTGTAAGTGGGGTTTGCAATCGCATGTAGTCAATACCACCCAGCTAAGAGAAGCTCCAGCGGTCTTGTCAATCGCCCCCGTCGCCCTCGTCCTTACTCGAATGCTACTTATCTTCATTTCCGCCTTCATCATCTCCATGCTGCGCGTCGCACAATGGCGCGTCGGCCACCGAAACACCCTCACGCCGTGGGACACTTTCTTCAAATACGTATTTCGGAAGAACACCCTCATAACGATTGCGGGCTACGGTCTCTCGGCATTCATCTATGGCGAGATCTATATTTGGACGAGGGCGGAGAAGGACAGGCTCACCTTCACGGATCGGGGCGGAAGGGAGCATGACTGGATCAGGCTCAACGAGCGACCGCTCTACCTGAGATACATGTTCGGTGCTCTGGCAATCGTCCAAGCCGCCGTCCACCTGTGGTTCGACTACGACAAGATTGAAGTGCCTGCAATGAAGCCGAGGAACGATATGGATGCGCAAGATCCGACTCCGCAAGTCGAGCCCTGGGTTGCGATCAAGCAGAGTGTGAAGTCTATGGCCAGGACAGCCGTCCCCATCGTGATATTGACATCATTTGGGGCTACTACTCTCTACTTCATGTTGTTCCGAAGCTTCTTCTGGAGCAACTATTACAGCCTCGCCAGGCGCGTCGTCAGTCTTCGAAGGACCTCTTCGCCGTTTGGCCTCCCACCGTTCGCCCCGTTGTTCATGAAATTCTTTACAGAGGGCTTCCTTCTCGTCTCGCTTTGGCAGTTCGTCAACAACGCCTTTAGCATTTACATATCTCAGGCGCCACTCAAGATTGATCCGATACATAAGACGCTGAAGCCCATCACGAGCGACTCGAAAGACCCGAATGGCAGTCTCCTGAGTGGATTGAAGATGAAGACCGACACCGTCAAAGCGATCGCTCTCTGGGAACTAGCCTTGATCACCGACCGATTCCCCGAGCGCCGCAAGACCATCTACGGCGAGCTAGAACGTAAACCAGTCGCAACTTTCAAGCAAGTAACCGACATCTGCCTCGCCGAAATCCGCCTCCTCATTTCTCGCCTCAACATCGCCCTCGATCCAAAGTACCAATCCGAAGACGCCCAAGTCCAAAAGCCGACCCCCGGACCCATCTCCCTCGTCCCACAAATTGGACAACCGCTTACAGACGCACCTATCCAAGGGCTCGGGGCAAAGCGCGAAAAACGCGACGAGCTCTCAGCCTTCACCTCGAGCATAGCCAAGAACTTCAGCTCGCCCGAAAACTCCAAGCAGGCGTACGCTCGCAGAGGTATCCAGCTGGGCGAAGAAGGAATTACCGCTGGCGCCGCCGCCGTAAACACAAAAGTAGCAGGCTGGTGGCCCACCGTCGTCTCCACCTATATCGGCTACCCCTTCCGTCACAGCCTCCGCCGCACCACCTCCCTAATTGTAACAGGCGCCCCCTACTCCCGCATCTCGCTCCTCTGTAACTCCATCACCGCCCTCACCAACCTCACCATGTCCTCGCTCCGCGAAGACGACTGCGGCCGCTTCTCCAACCAGGTCCCTGAAATGATCCGCGTCTTCACTACCGCACTGAAGAAGTTGGAAGAATACATGGCCTCTTTGACGGTGCATTGGAGCGATGTCGAGACCCTGGCTAAGCCGGAGGAAGAGCGCATGAAGGTGCCAGAAGTGGAGCTCGTGAGGGAGTGTCTGAAAGACGGGTTGGAGAAGATATTGAGGAATTTCGGCGAGTTTCTTTTGAGTATGGGGTTGAGTCGGGGGGAGATCGCGGAGGCGAAGAGGTTGGCTGCTAGGGGTCCTGAGATGGCTACCGTGCGATAGTTGTCGAGATTGGCTCGTCCTTTCATGGAAATGAAATGGAGGAATAGGGAGGAAGGGGAGGTTGGGAAACGTATGTAACGTCTCATGGAGACATGTATGTGTAAAAGTAATATTTGATGTGGGCTAGAACGCCTGACTAAATGAAGATTCCTTTTTCCTCTGGTGATTGGTATGAATAACAATTTGTTTAAAATTTGGGAGCGATGATCGACTATACCATACTTGTCTATATCCTTTCAACGCCTTCGCAATGCTATACATGAATTATGAGAGAACATGGAAAGGGTATATATGCCAAGCCACAACCTCATACCATATTATCCACACTACACTGACACTCAAGTACCAGACATGAACTCCGAGCACACTATACCAAACCATCACAGAACCCACCTACCTACCACGCATCACCCCACCCCTCCTCCTCTTCCTCCTCCGTACTCTTCGCCTCCTCCTTCTTAACCTCCTTCTTCGGGGGCGGTATGATGACTTTCTTCGCCGTACTCGTCGGCCTCCCGCCAACGATCGGTTTCTTCGTGCCCGCGGTGCTAGAACCAGGACCCGATTTCGCAAGTCCCTTGGGCAAATTCTTCGTAACAGGTTTCTTAGCTTGATTCTGAGCAGCTAACCAGCCCGCGAAATCGGGCTCGCCGTCGTCGTCGAAGGACTTCGTTGTTGATGTAGTTGGAGCGATGGAAGGTGTGCCCCAGGGATCTTCTTCGTCTTTGGTGTTGACGGAGGATGCAGCATCGCCGAAACCATTGTCGTCGTCACCAAAACCTCCCCAGTCTCCGGATATGTCCTCAGTGTCATCGTTGAAAGCTGCTGCGGGATCAGGAGACTTGATACTAGGGATCGCGGCTGCGGACTTTGCGAGCGTCATTCCTGGTCTAGCTGCAGAAGCAGGGACGGTGGGTTTACTGTTAGTAGGAACAGGAGGAACAGATGAAGGGCGTTGGGCTGAGCCATTGGTGACACCGGACTGCATTTGCCCACTTGCGGCAGTGAGCTTGTTGGTGAAGGAAGAGATGGCCCAGCCAGTCCACGAGTTCTCGGTCGAGGCTGCTCCCATTCGTGGAGTGGTGGCTCCGCTGGCTGAAGGGCCGGTCGGGGGCAGGACGGAGTCGGGCATTGAGGCGGCGTATTTGCGGATGCGGGCGATGTAGAGGTCGACAGTCTTTTGCGCTTGGTCACGAATGATTTTCTCCTTGTCAACTAGCGATGGAACCATAACGGGTAGGAGTTTCGTGGCGCAGTCGTCCTCGCTGAAGAGATCGGCTGTGGCACCCAAGGCTAACAGAGCAGCATTTCGTGCGTGTACGAAAGGGTCTCGAAGTGATCGTGCAAAGGCGGCTGAGAGGACCTTTGCTCGATTCTGCAGGTTGTCAACTGGCTGTGAAAGGGTTATGACTGTGCTCAACATACGTTTGATCCTAGATTCCGCGCAATCTTGCCCAGACAAATGGTGGTATTTGTACGGATGCCAGGTTGCTCGTCGTTTGCGGTTTTTGCCAGATGCCGTAAAAGCTCGCCGTTGATTATCCGATCAGAGAGCTTGGGCACAATCACGAGCACCGCCTTGACAGTTTCTTCGCGCACCAGTGGTGCAACATCGCTGAAGCCTGTGACCTGAAGGATGTCAACATTGTAATGCGTATGGTAGTGGGGTCAATTGTACCATCTGTGGAAACATCTTGTCGTTCACGATCTTCTGCGGCAAGTGCTCTATCATCATGGGTAAATTGTTCAACAGAAAGACACGAATTCCGCGGTCAGGACTGGCGAACAGTCGCACAACAACGGGAGTGATTTGCGCTTCATACTCCTCCTCGGACAGTTTCGCTCCGATTTGCATGACAGTGCCGAAGACTTTGGCGCCGCCACCACCAAACTCAACTGACTTGAGTAGCTCCGGGAGCACTTTCATCTTGAAGAAGTCGGCAGGGAAGTCGTCTGCTACATCATCTAACTTGCTAATATAATCATCAGCAAATGTAAAGTATTCAGCCACGTGTGAGACTTACCCAAGAAGTTCGTTCCGCTCATCTTCAGCTTTCAAACCCAGGTTTTCTATGTCATCGGTTACTTGAATCAAGGGTGTCTGAAAAAAGCCTCCATTTCGTTTCCCCTGATCCAGGAACTGGCCCACGCTAATTCGAGATTTTGGATTCGGGTTGAGAAGACGCTTGTACGCTTGGTGCATGCTCGGTGGTATGCTCTTCATCTGACCCAGTTGTTCACTCCCACCATAGCTGCCATTGAAAACCTCAAATATCAAGGTGCCGAAGTTGTAGGCGTCGACGGCATGCGCAGGGTTCTGCTTCATGACTTCCCAGCCCCCTTTCGATATTTCAGGAGGCATGTACCTGTGTGAATCTGGAATGAGACTTCCGTACGTGGGCAAGACTGCATCGTCCTCTTTCATTGAGCTCAGCGCATCGAAGCCAGCCAGCTTCCACTCTCCACTCTCGCTGAAGAATATCGATGCCGGCCGTATGCACGCGTGTACAGAAGTAGCGTCGTTGTTGATGAATTTGAGCGTCTTCGCAATGTTGTGTAGGCCCCATTTCGTCGTCTCCTCGGTGAGGCTCTTCCTCTTGACGTGCCAGCTCAGCGGACTCAGTCGCTCGGTCGCGATGTAAATGTACGATTCCGTCTACACCGACTTAGCTCCAGCTCCAGAAAGATGATATTCCAGCCTTACTTCTACTGTGTCCAGGACCTTGACAACGCCCGGATGCCGCAAAGTACGTAGTTTCCGAAGCGCATTGCGGGCGAGCGGCAATCGGGACTTGTTCGCGTTCACGTCGAAGGAGAATATACTACACCTAGAGCCGTCTTCCTAGCAAGTTCAAGTTAGCTATAGGAAATATAACAGAGAGAGCCCGGGCCATACTCGCTTTGTGCCGTTGTGCAACGTCCAGATGGACTCGTCGATGTCCACGCGGTCGCCAAAACTGTACCCAAACGCTGGGCCTTTGGAGATGGCCGATGCCACAGCGGATTTAAGGAAGTCCATGGCTTTCGGGCAGCACAGCAGGTATCAAGAATCAAGAACTGGTGGGGAAATGAGCCCTCGAGCTTACCGTTGCCATAGGCCAGATCGCCCAGCCCCGGTTTGGAATAGTGTATCACGTGACTGCGCGCACCAATCCGAGCGCCCCACTTCAACTTCATCTTGGACCTACTGTTGCACCAAACACATTCGCGAGGGCCTGCATTTCGTATACGGCATTTCTTGTATGGTATACGACTCCACAACACGAATGGCCCGGCCATCTGCAGCTCAACTTCTGCACGTGCTTCCTTCGCGCGTCCCCTACGCAAAGCTCTCGACACAAGGATGCCAGTCCGCTGCATTTTCAACACTGTTCCACCTTGTATTCTGATCCTGTAGGAATTCTCCATGCAATCGAGAGGTAAGGTACGCGTCTGCCCTTTCCTTACTTTCCGTCGCATCGGCGACATCTCACATGATGATTATCTGGTAAAAGGTCAAATCGTGTATACGCGTCCTGATGGTCTCTCCGGAAGCCTCGGTCGTAGCGAAATGCTGGTATCTAAACAAAAACTGAAAAGAACTGATTCGACTACACATTGGTGGCAATCAATCCTATCTATTACTTCTCGCGCTAACACTGTCCCGCAGGGCGCGTTCACGCCTGGACCGGCGTTTTATGAAGCCATGTCCTCGTCCACAAGGAATGAGGACGAAAATTTAGAACCGGCATTTGTTGCTCGTCACGACGACAAGGACCTATTGAAACGGAACGACAAGCTGAAGAGGCAAGCACCGCCCCCAATATCGCCTCCCCCCCTGAAACGGCAACGGACAAATTACTCTAATCGAGAACTGTATCGATCGACCGCCACGAGTGCAGTTGCAAGCGACGTGAGGTACGTTCCATAATGGATTACCTTTGAGAGAGACTAATGCGCTGGATGTTAGTGGACCAAGCCTCTTGAATGTTTCCAAATCATTTTCATCACATGGAAGGCAGTCGTCCGCGCACCTTATAGCCAATGACCACATTGTACACCGCTCCAAAGAAGGCGAGCCTTCGGCTGTTCGCAAATGCCAATCATGTCGGAATGGAATTTCAAAACCCTTCGATCCTTTAGTACGCTGTCCCACTTGTCACAGGGCCTATCATGAATCATGCAGGAAGCCATTGCCCGGGACAGAGTCGCTGCCGTAAGTTTGTCGAACCATATACAAGCTTGTGTTAATTTTTTCAGCGATCTTGAGAGATGCTTCAAGTGTGTTTCTGGTCGTAGAAAGTCACGGCAGTCGATCAATGAACCATCATCTTATAGCACTAGCTATCCTTCAGCTAAGAGCCATAGTATTCGCCCATCAGGTGCACCGTTAAATGACCTTTCTATTAACACTGCTACCGAAAAGTTCTCCGAGAAACTAGAGCATGCAAACGGACACGAGAGTACAGAGAGGCAAATTCAGCATGTCCGCGAGAGACTCAGCCCTGAAAATGGTGTTGAAGAGAAGGTATCAGTCGCACCTTCTCAATCTCATCCCCAAGTGGAGGTCAATCACACTAAGCGACCTGTGGAACCATGCGGGACAGCCGCTCGCACAGAAATCCCTGAAACACCACAGCAGTCTAGCCAAGCGCCTATCACTGGCACTGTACCCAATTCCTCCCAGCCAAATGTGACGTCAAGCTCTCAGAATGAACATGACAATGCGGAAAGTGTCACTCAAACCCCGGCGGCGCCCATTGCAAAGCTTCCCCGCACAACCACATGTTGTGTTTGCAAAGTACAACCCGTCCTACATGTGGATGGAAGAGACCAGGAGAAAATAAAGTGGTGAGTGCTTTCGACAAAGTTGACTACCACCTACTCATGAACTAATAAAAACAGCAAAAGGTGCAAGACTAGGGCAGCCGCACAGCTATCAACAAATATCGACAGAACAATACCCGAGACTCCCGATGCGATACCACATCAGATTAGCGTGAATGCTAGTCCTCTTACTACCAGGCCATCCTCAGCATCCGCTGTTGATGACGCAACCCGCGCACAATTTCGAGCTGCTCTCATGGGCTCCAGACCTCCGAATATCAGGAAGAGATCTTTACACATAGAAGCCCAACACCTAGACATCCAGGAACACCTTCCTCAACGTTCTTCACAAAGTCCCCGCTTGCCGCAGCTTCATCAATTGACAATACACGAAAAGACTGCTACCTCAATCGACGCAACTATGTCTCCCAACCCTTTACCCGTGGTTAGCAACGCCTTACATAAGGAACCACCTGACACCGCAGAAATATGTGATGCTCCCACTTCAGTCCACCACGTCAAGAAGGAGTCATTTGAATCTGCAATTACTTCCGACTCCGAAGGCCCGTCATCCACGACTACTCGACCAACAGAATACACGTCCTTGCCTGACGTGAGTGTATTGCACTTGCTCTCGGCTGATCCTGAATCCCTGCACCAAGAATCTGAATTATACAAGAAAGGACCTTATTCTCTCAGGGAGATTATAGGGATAGCACTTCTTGCAGCCAAAGGTGTTCCGTGGACGGCAGCACAGGTGCAGCGGTGGATAGCAGACAACTTTTTCAAATATCAGAAAGTGAAGGGCAGTTGGGAAAAGTCAGTTGCAACGCTCCTGTCAAGCCAGGTCGCATTCAAGGGCAAGAAAATGACAGGGCAAATGGCCCATATGTGGTCGTTTGCGAATGCTACACACCAAGAAGCGTACGAGAAGCTATACGCAAAACATCCTGCGCTTGCATCTACACGTAATCCGCCCATTGTCGCCGAAAAGCTAGAAGAAGATATGGTCAGTATGGAGGAAACGATCTCTCAAGAGGTCTGTAGTGGCTTGATGCCTTTCGAACGCGTAGAGGACTATCCTGCACTACAGAATGAAAAGCCTGACCCCAACGTTCGACGTGAGAGCAACTTCTTTCGAGCTTTCCCACAATATGCAAGACCCTCGATCGAAACAATGTCAGAGGAAGACATTCAAAGGAAAATCGAGGAAATCAAGAGGCGGCCAAATAGAAAGACATACTTTGGGGCTAAACTACACCCCGCGAGACTGTCCCAACGAGACACTCACGATGAGAGAACAGGCACGTGGCAGCCGATAATACCCATTCAACAGCGAGAAGACGCGGCGGATGAGGCGAAGATTAAGCCAAAGAAATCGTTGAAGGAACTGCTCGAACTGCCGGAAAATCCGATTCCTATCATATATGACGGGCAACTAGCATTTCGGGATGGCACTTTGGTAGGTTCTATCATTTGCAGTTATACGTGGCAACTGCTAACGCCGATCTTCTAGGTCAACGGTCGAATACCACGTTCTAGAGTTATCTATAAACCGGGTAAGGTGTTTGGAGGGGAACTGCGGCTATAAATAGTGCATGTGGGTGCCATATTTTTACGACAGCGTCACGAGACTAGCTCTGGCTGTTTCGATTGTGCTTTATTGCGATGCATTATACCCCACTCGCGTAGACAAGGTCTCCTCTTTACCCTCGCATTTGATTAGATATTCAAATCGGTTATTATTTGGTATACGGACCCAATAACCCACACCTCCTTACTCTGACCCTAAATTCCTTAATCTTCTCACCTCCTCCCGGAGCCTCTTTACCTCTTCCTCGGCTTCCACACACCGTTCCTCCAACTCAGTCATTTTCTGCTCCGCACCCACACTAATCTCATCCACGATCTTGACGACCCGGAGTAACCGCAACACGACGATTAGGGATGCGACTTCTTCTTCTATACCTTGTAGACTGATTTCGAAGATGAAGGATGTGAGGATTATGGCTGCATCGAAGATATGGAAGGTGGAGGAGAAGTAGCTGTGTGCTTGTTAGGGAGATTGGGAGGGGAGATTGGGAGGGGAGGGGAGGGGAGGGGAGGAAGGAACGTACGATTTCCCAAACGCGAACATAGAAAGAAGAAGTTCTAGCATGAATATCGACGAGAAGACTAGACTTGTATACTTTAGAGCTTCGAGTGCGGAGGCTACTTCGTGGGATTTCCCCCGGGAGCAGGTTTCGAGGTCGATGATGATATCTTGATCCCAATCAATCATTACATCCAATCAATTCGATCCTTTTCATTGGAAACGAGGAGGGGAAGTAGGTACCTGCGAACATGCACGCCACGTCCAGAGCAACTAGAACGAGTACCGAGTAGTGGAAGGTTTGTGTGGTGAAGAAATGGCGGAGATGTTGGCGTATGGATGGTCTGGAATTGGCTTCGAGATCTTCTTGGGGTTGTGTTTGGAGAGATGGGGAGGGGCTGAGGAGGGGTGTGGTGGACATTTTTTGCGATGGAAGTGTACAATTAGAGGTACTGCGAATAAATGCCGATGAATGTTGAAGTGTTGCTTGTTTCGATGTAAACACTTGGTTAGTTGGAGGAAGTGAATGCAGTGAGACGAGGTGTCGATAGCTTATCGATTAGATAGACGCTAGTGTATATGGACATGGTCGGGACTTCAAGTATCTTTCTGGACGACCGGTAGAATGCATACCCAAGTATTCCTGCGATGCTGATACCATACGTCGATACTCTAGTATCGAATAAAAAAGGCCTTCTTCTCCTCTTGGAGAGGGTATGCATATGCCGCTATCGCTATGCAAATGTTATCCGAACGCACGCTGCTTCCGTATTCCGAAACAATAAACACCAGACTCCTCGCTCGCTCAACATTTGCGTGAAGATCCTATTCCTCAACATCCTCGATCATGAAATCGTATCTCCCACATCCCCACCTTTCTCCGGCCCTAGATACCTCATTTATTGTTGGTTCTTCGGCACCTTCTCATATGCATTCGGGCTCGGCTTCCTTCCCCCCCTCCCCTTCTTCTTCGGCTTATCCGCCGGCGCGCCCCCCTCGCCATGGCCATGATCACAATCTCCATCATGTTCATGATTATGTGGTCGCCTACCCCGCGGCACACCTCTCCGCCCACCTGCCGGTCGCGCGGTGCTGTTATCGGGCTCGCTGTCGTCATCGTCTGAGGATGAGGAGTCCGAACTCGATTCGTCCGACGATTCGCCGACTTCGCGGGGTGCATGGTATATGCAGCAGACTATTACGCACGACTATGTTAGCGTCGTTTCTTGATGGTGACGTAGAGTAAAGGGTGCGGTAAGGGAATTTACCTTTCGAGGACTTCTTTCCCATACCCTCGTTGTCTATCACGTCTTCGGCCCATTGTATGTGTCGCTCCTCTGTGGGTTCGGCGCGTAGGCGCAGGGTCCCTGAGTTTGCTTGGAGGCGCAGGACGGGTTGGGGCGTTGTCGATGTAGTGGTTGTGCTGCCGGTGAGCGGTGCGGCGGTTTGGGACGTGGGATTTGCCATGTTGCGCTGTGGACTCCTCTAAAAGCGTGTTCTGCTACGTATGGGGGTGGTCGCGGGGTTCGTGAATAGGTCGGCGGAAGCGGTGAGTTGGCAGGGCGGCTTTGGAATCGAAAAAATGGCGTGGAGAGAGTATGGTGGTCGCGAAGAGAGTTCGTACTGGTCGGCTGAGAGTGCTTGTTAGGTTTTGTGTGTGACTTGTCTTTGTTGTGTGGTGAGTGATGTGATCTGCGTCGTCAAGTCTTTCGGCTGCGGTTGCCTTTCTGCTGAGCCAGGGGTTTGTCAGCAGATGACCAACACTCTACCCGCATTTCTCACACGTTGATTGTATAAACGTCTCGTTGTCACATTTGGACTCGCGTTCGGATCTTGCTATCACGTCTCTCATATTGGGCACATTTTACGACAGAAACGCCTCATTACTACACAACTAATCTACTTCTCCAGTGAGAAATCGATTCGAACAATATCGTATCACAAAACGCCTTTCTTTGCATCTATTCACCAATCATACCATAGTATCCCCATTTGTCTCCTTATCTCACACTACTTGGGCTTGCGTTTCAGTACATGTTTACCCTGTCTTTGAGTATCCACCGTCACATTCAGCCCTTGCGAATCTGATCAGATACTCCGTTTATTTCCTTTCTAATTCCCTCGTTCTTCTCTTCTCCAATGTTCCTGACCTCTCCTTATTTCTACTCTGTCCCGTCTCTCAACCTTTATTGCCACTAAAAACACGGATTCGGACACCACCGAAATAATACAGTCTCCGGGAACCGTAAGTGAAGTTTAAAGCATGGCACAAGGCTTAGGGAAATCCCCACAGATATGCTCGTGGGATATTGCAAGATCATTAGAGTATGACATGCTTGCTGCTGTGCTACGCCATTCTCAAAGTTCGAGGCTGCCATCGCCTTCATTTGTTGCCTCTCGTGACGACTTCCCTCGCACCTTCCCCTCAAATTACCCACCTGTTGCGACTTTCATCCGCGATCAGACTATGTCGTGGACGACTTTAGCAACGGTGTGGCAGTCTAGGCCCTCGCCGTTAGTAATGTGTGTATTACATGGACTAATATTAGCACTTTAAACTAACATTCAACGGGATCGATATATTTCTCTTCGCCCACAGTACGATATCCCTGAGCTGCGCTATGACGCTATCACCCGTCTTTTCTGGTTGTTTGTCTTCTGACGCGTGGCAGAAATTGGGGTCGCGTTTCCTCTGCTGAGCGTAGATGCTATTACCAAAGCATATTTGGTCCGGAAGTTGGATGGATCTAAGCTTCGCTCTCTTCTAGTAGATAGATACAACTTCTATCATGAACCAAATGACCCCGGTGCGAGGGGAGATTTGTATGGAATGCCGCGAGACTTCGCTGCGGACATTCTGTTTCAGAAGTATTGGACAGCCAGCAATGGGAGGGGTTCAGTGATAGTTAACCATGGGGCGTGCCATACTGAGAACCAAGTACAACATACTTCTATACCGTGGCTTGGGGCTTTACCATAGATATGCTCCAAAGATAATCTCCTTGAATAGAACTGACACTTCCGGGTTTCTCATTGACCACTTCTGGCTACTTCACCTCAACATACGTCATAAATCGACTAGTAGGTCTGCATAACTCCAGCCTTTCATCCCCCTTTAACAATCGCTGACTCATCTCTCCTTTTCAACCTCCAGGCCACTAGTCCTCGCCTCGGCGGCCTCGTTCAACCTGCCGGGTGCCCCAACCTGCCCCATCCCAATCCGTGCTGGCCCTTCCGAATGCAATCTCCCCAAATTACCGTGGCTGTGCAGATCTCGGCACTTCCAGAGCACCGACCGACACACGCTCCATCAACCCAACGCCTGTGGACACTTGTGAGTCGTGAGGCGTAAGTTAGCCTTAGTTTGGCATTATGATTGCCCCAAAGCACGTCTAAAATGAAGAAATCCAACCGTAATCCGAGGCTTTGGGACGCGTCCTCTGGTTTGGGACCAAGAAGTACCGGCGCAGAAACATGGTTTTGGGAACGATCGTCATGGCGGTAGGGTTAGGCGAATGGGGTTAAGATGCTTGAGTGGACGGTTTACGTAGGGGATTTGTCGATGGGAGGGCTCCAGGTTTGTTGAACGGTGTGCGATAATTATGATGGGGTTCTTCAATATGAGGTGCTATTTTTGCACTATTGCATTAAAGCGAATGTGTTGATACATGGGGTTCAAGTTGGAGAAGCTGCATAGATTTCCCAATGTGACAACCCAACCGCAAGAGCGCGTTTCCTGGATTATATTAGAGCGCACTATACGTCTTTATTGAGCACGTTCCGTGAGGTTGCTTGTTTCGTGATTGCTAAGAATAACTTGTATGGTGATATACCTGCCAAGTGCTGTGGTGTTGACGTTGTGGAGTGGATGCGACAGCAAGAGCTATATGTGAGTCATTTCGGCAACACTACGAACTAGATGTATCGCACTGCATTCTTGAACAAAGGTTACATGTGTTTCCGTTCTTGCCTTGTGTCGACGGGTCTTTCCTCATATGGCGGGCGAACGTCCCTCTTCGCATCCTCAACTGACGGGAGATTTTTTCGGCTTCTTCACCTTTTACGTCCGTCGCTTCGGCGTGCACCTGGTTCCCCACGCACCGCTATTTCACCAATGCAGAGCCATGGACGACATCCAATAATAATGAGCAACACCTCTCGCAATGTATCTCGTTTGTATATTATTTCAATCTTGGTCACCGACTCACCGCATTGCATTGCATTGGGCGAGGATCTTCCTCGTGCTTATCGCGTTCAACGTTGTCAGTTCACAAAGCTCACGAACAAGCAGCTACCTGCATGATGCCAGCTTTCCCCGACGAACTGACTTCATCGACCTTCAACTCATGATTGAGCCCTCAAGTCTTGGGCACAAATCATCACGAGACACTAAAGAGCCGCGATCCGCGACTCGTCTCCAGGAACAAGGCCTTCCAAATCCTCGTGGCAGGACAGGGGTCCGATGCGGGATGGACAATTAGATTCGCCAAACTTTTTCTTCTCACCGCATGTCTGACTCGGCAAGCTCATGTGCCCCGCTCCCGGTACAAAGCACTCCAAAAAGCACGGTAAGAGGAGGCAATATGTGCAGAGGAAAAGCCACATGGAATAAGAAATAAAAACGAGTGGGAAGATGACGGCAGACTGCGACAGCTGAAATCGGCCACACAGGAAAAGACGACGTCGGGGAGTGTTTGCCAAGGCTTGTGGATGAGGCGCGTCATCTTTATCGTACCGGTTCCTCCATCCTTTCGGGTAAATTCCTGCAGCTGTGGGGGCGTCGCATGCATCAATACTGTTGCCTCTTCTGACCGTTTATCGGCGGCAACAAGTCTAGATGGAGAAGTGCGGAAAGGTCTTCAAAGATGGATTCATGTGGTGCCTGGGACGATACGGGATGAAGGTTTTCGCAGCCGTCGTTCACGCCAGCGGGCCGCTAGGTCCATCGAACACGCGGAAGAGAAACTCGATCGGTTGCCACGTGTCGGGATCCTGGCGCCACGCGATTTTACGTTGACGAACCTGCCACTGACTCGTACTTCTATGTATGTGGTAATTATTGTAGACGGCTTTCGCTCGGAAACGGAGGGATATGAACGTGGTCTGATGCCTGCAGTCGGCAGACTGGCGCGGCAAACAGCATCTGTACTCCTACACAGACCTCAACATCACGAAACACTCAGCTAGCGCCTTCGCGGTTATCTCGGTTTGCACGAATACAATAATACTCTCGAATGTTCTTTTGTTTCGCACTGATGACGAGCTAGTTTCTCTTAGAGAAGCAGAGTCAGAGGAGCCGAAGGCAGGCTTAAGACAGCCCGCATGGCCCTACCCCTTTGCCTAGCAAATCCACACCTGAAACGTGGGGGGATCAAGCGCACGTGATGTTCAAAATACCGCTTCGGAGACATGGCCTCGCGCAACAGCGTCCAGGTCGGACTGCCGCTCCGTCGAGCCAGGTGCTGGTGCTGCTGCCATCGCTAGCTGGAGTCTCCAGTGCCCGTTCGGTGGCGGGATGGAAGGTTGGCTCTGAATGAAACGCTCCGCTTACGCCTATTCGCCCACAGCCCCTGCCTTCGGTGAGCGGTAAAGGGAACAACAACTTCCCCACTATTCCGAAAGCGGACTGGACAATGCATGGCACGAAGGGGTCTTGCATGGATGCTGTCAAGGACAGGCCTGGACGATTGATGTCTCGCAGCGAACCGCAACGTGAGAGGGGTGGGGCTTGTGCGCACGCTCACACGTGGTGAAGCGGGACATCAAAACCTCTATGATGGCATCGTGTTTCTATTCCAAACACGAGCAAAAGGAACGACTGTCTACCTTGGACTGCAGCATGGCTAGCCGGAAGGAGCAGGCACGGAAGATGGTGCTCACCTCAGCGACGACTGACCGATATTCCAGAAGACGGCGGCGCGGCGGCGACGCATGGGCGAGAAGGTCAGACAGAGACTGTGAGGTGTGAGGGTGTGCGCCTCTGCACCCATCTCCAGCTGATCTCAGAGCTGTCTTCGCTTTCACGGATGAGCGGCCGCGAAGCAAGGGTGCCTCGTGGATTGCACCGCACCTCCCGGAATAATGGCCATATCTCGTGTTCCACAGCCGATGGTTGAGAGCGTCGTACAGAGAGGCCATCTGGCGTCGAGCCAACAACGGCGTGCTGCTCGTGGCCGTGGGTGCAGATGGCAGACAAAGCACAAGGCGACGCCCCTATCCGAGGTCTTTGTCTCCACCGGCATCGCGGCTGGGCACTCGCTGCGTGCAACACAGAGTGCGGCATCTCGGATCTCTGAGTAAGGCCACACCAGGCGGGCATGACGATGATGATGCTATGATTGTGAAGGTAACATTATCCCGTCGACCACCATGGACGACGACAAGCAGATCCCCGGCACGGGCTGCCGCTGGCTGGCCGGCGGGCATGATTAGCATTGTCAGGGACAACGACTGATGAAACGCCGTCTCTGTGGGCTGGCGGGCTCGGTGGTGGCTTGCAGGCTGGCGTTGCTCGCGGCCTTCACACACAGGACTCTTGCAGACTAGGATCTGCCACGAGGCACTACATACATTATTACAGGGGCCTGGTCGCATGGCCGGCCTTGGCCTCGAATGCCTGCAAATCGCCCCATCTCGCTTTCGTGCTTAGGCCTGAGCAGCGTCCAAGTGTGTCGGCCAACCCTGTTGCGCACTAACCGTACCCACTCCCCTTCGTACTCTTGACTTCTTCTCCGCGACCCTCTGCCAATCCAGCCAGATGCCCAACACGATTTCTCCTCTGCCCGCCACTGTCCCTCCCACAGCAGCATCCCCATTCCTTCCCTCATTTTCCCACACGCCTGCCGACGCCGCGAGTCCCCTGCAGCCGCCCCCGCCTTCACACCCCAAAGATCGGGCGTCGAGAGGAACTGCGACGCACGCCGGTATAGCAACCACGCCCGCCGCTGCCCAAAAGCCGCCCGTCCGTCGCCAGACCCTGTCCAGCAGGCTCCCCGGACTGCTTCGCAAGGGAAGTCGAGAGACACACGGCCATCTTCGAAGCGGGAGCAGCAGCACTCCGCCGCCCATCTTCCTGTCGACAGGCGCTCCTCGTGCCTCGACCTCCACGCGGCGACCGGATCTCGACGACTTCCGGCACCGGGAAAAATCCCGTTCGCCCAACGAGCGCCCGCCCAGCCACGAGCCGGCCGACAGCACCCACGCCTCCGCCGCCAGCTCGCGGTGTGCATCTGCAGCCTCGACCACCACCACGCGGGACGACAGCGAGCCCTCCGACCAGCTCTCCGTCCGATCCTCGGCCACCCGCCAGCACGCCAAACCGTCCCCGAGAGCAGCGAAGCCGGCCGACAAAAAGATGCATCAGACGTCGTCTCGGCTCCTCCGCATGACGGACGACGAGCGGCCGTTCACACGAGTAAGTTCCCCATTTCCCCCGGCCATCTCTGTCTGGCCTGCTGGACGGCCGCCCGCGCTGTGTGTCAAATTGCGTACATGCGGCGGGTCGAGTGTGCACCTGCCCAATAGGGACATGGGGACACCCCGCCACAGCCCGCCGTCATCTGCGCATGCACCGTGCCAACTCGTTTTGCCGGAGCATTTGTGCACGCTCTGCAAAGCCAGGCCTAGCCGCCAGCGCGAACAGGTGCGGGTGCGGGCCGCCGTGTCACCAGGGAGACTCCAATTTATCTGGCGTTGCTCCACGTGAACCTCGTATTCGCACGGCAAAGCAGTCCATCCGCCTCCGGTTGGCGGCCACAGCATGCGCCAGCACGGCGTGCACACACAAACACACACAAACCGTCCAAACATGCATCAGCTACTGACCGTGCCCAGGATTTCAAGGATCTCTTTTCAACCCTAATGGTGTCTCTTCCGCTTACGCCTCATCGCGTGCGCTTCAGGATGATCGACTGCACATTTACCTCGGACGAGGCCATCACGAACCTAGGCTCTCTGAAATTCTCGCAGTCCAATCGTATGCCGGACCCCAAGGACTCGTCGCGAGTCGTCACCACGACCACCACCACGACCTTCTCCATGGCGAAGGAAATGGCGCGGTCCGTATGTACCAAGTTTCTGGAAGCAAAATTCATCGAGTCCGTGGAAGGGAAAGTGGACTTCCAGAGCAAAAGCTCCGTCTGGCAGCTCTCGCCCAAGGGCATCCACATCCTGGAGCGCTTCTGCTCCCGCAACGGCATCCAGTCCTCCCACGTTAAGCACGTCATCGAGTCTCCCCGCAATCCGCATCAGCTTGTCATTCTTGAGAGAAACACGAGCACCGATAAGCTGCACAGCGACGAGGGGACCGTCGAGATCATCTTCCGTCGTTTCGTTGGACCTGTCCCGAACGAGGTTCACTCCGACACAGACTCTGTACACGAATTCGCCAAGTGTGACGTCGGTATCAAGACGATGAAGCACAAGCCGACAGCCACCCGACCGTACGAATACACCATCAACGGACGAAACGCTTCCGAATGGCTCATGGACTGCTCCACTATGGTGGACCGCCGCGAGTCTATCGAAATTTGCTCCATGTTCCTCCAGCTTGGCCTCATCGCCCCTGTGGATTCCCGCAACTCCGCCGAGAAGTTCCAGGGTTTGAAGCAGGTCCAATACTTCATCACACAGCACGGTGAGCGTGTTGCGGGTTGGAGCATAGCAGACGGCGCCTCGGCGGCATCAGACGCCAGTGCATCAAAGGCTCGTGACGGAGCTACCCGAGATTCCAACAGCAACCGCACAAATGTGATTATTCGCAACCCTTCATGGCGCCTACTGTACCGCGAGTTCCTGAAGGATACCATGTGCGAAGAGAACTTGTCTTTCTACCTCGAAGTGCAAGAGTTCAACCACCAGTATCGAGCCGCAGTCAACGCCCAGGGCGAGAACAAGATCGAAACCATCCGCGAGACATTAGCCGCTGCGTATGGTGAGTTATTTCTCTGCATCCCTTCACATACGTCGTACTAATAACAATACAGGCCTCTACAACGCCTTCTTAGCCCCTGGCTCGCCGAACGAACTCAACATCGACCATGCCCTACGAACACAACTCGCTACACGCATGACACGTGCTGTCGGTGACGATAACGCAATGACGCTGAGTTTAGTAGAGGTTGCATCTCTTTTCGAAAAAGCCCAGAACTCCATCTTCAAACTCATGTCTAGCGTAAGTGCATCACATCTACACCGCATTCTCTTGCTTACATTTCTATAGGATTCGGTTCCGAAATTCATCAAGCACCCCAAATACAGCGCCCAACTTCGCGGCCTCGATGCCGCCGCCGCTGCTGCTGCCGCCGGCGGCACCACCCCGATCGGAAACTCTCGATCATAACACAAGCCTTGCTTAAACGAGACCGAAAACGAGACCGAAATCGCTACGTCCTGCTTTTCCCCGTGAGACGACCTGCCATTTGCTTCCTCTTGGACGAATGTCGACGGCAAACCATGCATTATTCCCCCTTTCTATATTCTTCCGTGCATAATCCTTTCCGCATGCTGCTAGGGCTTAGACACTCCAGGCGTTCCGGGACGGGTCACCAAAACATACCACCAGCATCAGGGCGGACATCTTTTATTTCTCTTCCCTTTGTCACCATCGAGACCGCTGTGTCTCACCGCCGCATACGATTTCCGCTCCTTTTTGGCCGATTGATCATCTCGACGATTGAAAAGGGCTGGATCTTAGATATTACTGGACCGATTTCTTGTCGATGACTACCCCGATCGATCATATGCGACCGACCCTGCGTTGTTGGTGACAAGACCTCTGATTAGTTTTGGCGTGCTTGGATATTTTTTACCAGGGGATTGGATTTCCTTTGTTGATTATCATATTTACCTTCTCTGGCCCCTGCGCTGACCATAAAGACGAGCAAAGATGGGTGGATGGGATTGTGTGGATGAGGCTCAACACCGGGCCGAAGGAAGGTCTCTAGAGGGAAGGATGTGGTGGGATGGTAGTTTGGTAGATTGGGGTGGGATAGATAAGATTGGGTACCTAAGTGTATTTTGGAGACATGTCTTTTATTGAGGGCATGGGTTCAGACCAATGGGTGGTAGTGAATTAGATTCGGGGTGGAAAGGATAGATGGTTAGGTGGTTGGATTGAATGAAGGGAATCTAGTGTAGAATAATCACCCCTCACGACTGACTTTGCTTTTTTGTCTGCCTTGAGTGCTGATACCTGTGGGGAGGAGTTGATAGAACAGTTTCTCACGTAAAGCTCACTAGAAACCTTCTTTGGAAACTTCGAGCATCATCAGGTTGCGGAGTTTGGGTCCCGAATCTTGCGCTCGCGCTCTTCTAGTGTCGGAATTTTTTGGCGATCATACATAGATCTGCTTGTTTGATGGACGTCTAGTT
Organism: Massarina eburnea CBS 473.64; assembly: GCA_010093635.1. Classification (NCBI taxonomy): domain Eukaryota; kingdom Fungi; phylum Ascomycota; class Dothideomycetes; order Pleosporales; family Massarinaceae; genus Massarina; species Massarina eburnea. Next base: position 496,940 of record MU006781.1, read on the forward strand.
ACCGTCTCTCGCGGAAACAAGTTTCTCTGATTCATGTAGCTTGCAGGTATCCAGAGAGTAGGTACCACCCACCACCTACGTACCTCTCAGCAAAGATGGAGCAAAGACGACTCTTTCTCAGTGCAGATCGATCGATCGATCCCTCCTCGGGTTTACATATATTTATACACAGGTCAAAGCTTTCTTACCTGGTATGCTGCAGATCGGTGTTTCCGCACTCTTCTCTCTCTCTCTCTCTCTCTCTCTCTCTCTCTTCAAGACCGAGACCGAGACCGAGACCGAAGGATGAAGGATGGGTGTAGGTGGTATTAGGATGGGTGATCACGTTTGGATGGTTGATGCGGCGATGCCCTGAGTGTACTGTAGATCGGATACGGGGTTATCATGTCAGTTTGAGTATGTTGATCGGATGAAGTTTAAAAGTTAAAGGGGGAGTTAGTAGTTGCGGTAGTAAGTGTAGTGTTTTAGTTACAGAAGTTTATTGCAACTGCCTAACTACGTGTTTGAATAATGTGTAAGTAAGGTTTCTAACGTTTATGCTCCCTTCCATGCTGATTCTAGATACGGAATAGCGTACACGACCATTGATTGATGTCCAAGTCGAAAACATGACAAAGCGTATCCATTCACAAGCTGTCCTCATCTCGACCACGAACTCGGGGCCCCAAGTCTAGCTCCCATCCCAATTAAAAATGACACCGCAACTACTACATAAGCGCCAATCATGATGCCCAACGCCAACCCCCTTCCGAAAAGTGAAAAACCTCAAAATCATACGATTAACGGCGCCAACGCGGAAGCCGTTCTGATGTGCATGATGTGCAGCACATCCGTTGCAAATATCGTCGGTAACTTTGAACAAGAGTTAGTGTCATAGCGAGAGCCGGGGCGTTGAAGCGGAGGGCTCCGGTTCTCCTGACTTGGTGTTGCCCGGTTCAGGGACTCCGCGATGCGATGTTTTGGCTTTTTTAGGTAAGTTTACCCTGCGTTCTTGGTGCCCTGGATATGTAAGATGTGTAATAAGCAGGGCAATTTTGAGGCTCGGAAGCTTCTCTCCTCGTGATCGGCGCGCTGGGTGCGGAGAGGTGCCGGGTGATGCACCTGTAGATACCGAAAAACGCCTATGCCGGATACCCTATGCGGCTAGGAATTTAGTGTGAGAAGTTTGGTGTGTACCATTATTGGCTAACTACGCTATAGGCACGAGTCATGTTCAAGTCTGTAGGTCTAATGTGTGAGAGTCAGTGTTCTGCATTAGTGTTGGGCGTGAAGTCTTCTAGTTGGAGATGTTCCGCTGGTGTCGGAAACTAACTCGTCTAGGGAATTTGTGATGTTCAAAATGGGTTAGGGGCTAGAGTGTACTGTGTAGGAACTTCCTTGTGAGAGAGCTACCACGTGGTAAGAGGTGCGGCTGGCTGCGTGGACTTGGTGAAACGGAGACGGGGAACATGGTGCCGGATGGAACTATGGCGCAGATGGCTTCGGCTTTTGTCGTTTTGACTTTTTTTAGTCGCCGTGTTTGCATGCAGGGTTGTTTTCCTTCTTGTGGGAGGGGAGGCTTGCATGCTGCCGACCTCTTGTGTGTTCGGGAGGTAGAGAGTGGCGATGGTCCACTTGTTGAGAGATTACTGAACGTGACATAATGGAGACCTTGATCATACGATCAATCTTTCAAACTCACCGTCTTTTCGCCATGGTCAGCCGCAGCGACTGCTTCATGCAGTTCCAAAAGGAGTAGAGCACGCGAATAGCACCGCGAATACGTGGATACATACGCAGATTCCACAGCGGAATCACAAACGACAATATCGGATTCCGAGACCCGAGACAGCCATTCTGACCAGTCTTTGGCTGCTTAATAATAGACCGATTGGAAGGCTAGACGGGCATGTCTGCATGTTGAGATGTATCGCCGTTTGACTAGTTGCCCTCGTTTCCGCATTGTTGGGACGGCGCGGGACGAGAGATCCTGTGTGTTCGGCAGGTATTTGCCCGGTTGATGATTGCGTGGCTAAATTCTTGCGAGTGTGGGTGAAGATTTTTTCTGCAAGGAAGGTTGCCCGAAAAAGTTTTCCGAAAAAGTTGTCCGAAAGAGTGATGTCTGAGGGAACATCGGAGTTGAAGTGGTTGGCACAGCACGTGACATGGCGTCACGTAATTGCTTATCGATAAGCCATGCCGAGGGTCGCGTTTGTAATGAGCAATCGCGACTTGTTGATGCCAGGCAGCAGCTTGGTATTAGTCACTTCAGCTCTCGCTCACGGAAATTGAAGCCTTTGAGTTGAACACTCCACTCTTGACTGCCTTCAACCATCAACCTTGAAGAAGAGACGCTATCATGGTTGCTGCCCCGCCTTCCGTGAGTTCTCTTCCTCCGTCTTCCGACCCCACGTCAACCCAGATTTGGTTGGAAATGCCGTCTAGATATGTCTTTACTGCAAATTCCATGGCTAATATCACCAGAGCCAATTGGCACCGCTGCCCAGCGACCTCCCCTTTAAGCTCGTCAGTAAGACCATTGGCCAAGGCGCATACGCATCGTACGTCCCCCCCTCCAGTCACCATTTCCCATCAGACACTAATGTATGGTGAAGAGTACGCAAAGCCGTTCCCAATGGCCGGACGGACCCCGTTATCGCCATCAAGTTCATCAACAAGGAACATGCCTTCAAAAAGGGCCGCCTCACGCTCAAACAAGTGAACATCGAAATCTCTCTACACAGCCACCTCCGCACGCATCCGAACATTATAAGATTCATAAGCTCAGGTGCCGATAATCTTTGGACATGGATCGCCATGGAGCTTGCCGAGGGCGGGGATCTGTTCGATAAAGTTGAAGCGGATGAGGGTGTTGAAGAGGGCATTGCGCACTTCTACTTCACGCAGTTGATTAGTGCGGTCGGGTACATGCATAGTAAGGGCATTGCGCATAGGGATTTGAAGCCAGAAAATGTTCTGTTGAGCGTGGATGGCGACTTGAAACTCGCAGATTTCGGACTCGCGGCGCTGTTCAAGAAAGACGGGAAGACGAGGTTGTGCAATACGATATGCGGATCGCCGCCGTACATTGCACCTGAAATTGTGAATGGGAGGAAGAGTAAGAGGGTGGACATGGTGGATTCGGGATACGTCGCGAACGTCTGCGATATCTGGAGCTGTGGCGTTGTGTTGTTCGTATTGCTGGTAGGCAATACTCCTTGGGACGAGCCAACGTTCAACAGTTGGGAGTACAAGGAGTATATCGACACTAATGGGCGGACCAGTGACGAACTGTGGACCAAGATCCCATCAAGCGTCCTCTCGTTGCTGAGGGGGATGTTGAAGGTAGACCCCAAAGAGCGATTTACTCTCGACGAGATACGCACACATCCCTGGTTCACACAGAAGAACGCTTTCATGAACAGCAAAGGCCAGAATGCGAATCCTGTCGGCATGGCTACACAGATGCTCTCACAGCTCCGTATCGACTTCTCGCAACCACCGCAATCACAACGCTCACAAGACCCAGATGCCATGGACATTGACTCAACACCACATCGATCACGCGCCAACCCCGCAAACATCAACATGATATCATCTACACAGCCCGAGACGCCCATAGCAGACACACCCTTTGAGTGGGAGCGACCACCACGTGCCGCCGATCCCTTCTCCGCTTCCCAAGCCATTACAGCAGACGAGAAGTTCAAGGCATCAAGAGGACCAATCAACGTCGCCCAATTCACCACAACATACCTCTCCCAACTGTCACCAAGCACCCAAGGCGTCCTCTCCCAAGACCCCTCCATGACTCAGTTCAGCGCAAATCCCTCCGTGCCCGTAAGCCTCACGCAACAAGCGCGCCAATTCAAAGACGTGCTCCCGCACTGGTCGTTCGCTCGCTTCCAATCCCCACTCCCTTTGCCGCTGCTCACGCCCCTCATCATTGAAGCCCTACACAAATTAGGTGTGCCCGTGCTCTCTGGTACACAGACCCAACAGCAACAGGCTGAATGGGAAAGAAGAAATGAGGCGACTATCCGAGTTAAGATGGCAGACGGAAGGAAGCAGGGCCTGAACGGGCATATTATCGTGGATCAGCAGATGTTCACTGATGGAAACCTGTTGAGTGAGGTGAGGTTTGTGAAGGCTAGTGGCGATCCCTTGGAGTGGAGGAGGTTTTTCAAGAACGTTTGCGTTCTTGTAGGGGGTGCGGTTGTGAGGACTGGATAGGAGGCAGGAACGGGGTTGCGAATGGCGGTGGTATCCGTGATTGGGTAACACGGGTTGGCGTACTTGTAGATGGAATAACGCTTTGATGGGGATATTGGTGGTCTTCTTGTCTGTTTCTGGCCCCTTCGATGCTGGAAACTGATTGGTAGGATGAGTTGGACAGACACTGTGTAGGTGTCCTAACCATATATGATGAATTCCGTGTGGGCTCTATGAGGAAAACCTATTTATCTAGGCCGATGATTGTAGCTACAACGATTGAGGCGAAAAATATGTTTTGAGAGATGGTGGGTATCTACATAGGGGTTTTGAGAGTGGAGGAGCGAGGTGTTGAGAATTTGGGTTCGATGTTAAGGTCAACGAAGCTGTAGCTTAGGATTGAGAGTTAGCTAGGAGAAGTTTGGATGTATGTCAATGGTGTACGTCCTATGTGGAATCTCATAGCTCACTTAGTCTTTGGTAATCTTAGAAGTTTTCAAATGCCTCTTTGGCTATTGTTGATGATGATGATTATCATTACCGCTACTACAGCTTATGATACCATATATACACCCACAGGTGCGAGAATGGAATCCGACTATGAAAGACTTTATCTTTATCTTTAGTCTCAACAGAAACCCCTAAAATATAACCACGGCCATAGTCTACTATTATTTTAGTGCTTCTTATTGAGAAACTTTCTGTGTTGTGTGTAAAGAAAGAAAGAAGGAACTAAAGAGGGCGAATTTATAGACGAAGAGGAATGCACAGACATCCGTGTGTTCTAATCACCTTCTCTAAAATACGTATATGGAATCTCAGTGTGAAAGAGTACGGGCAGTGCGGTTTTAAAGACTTTCGTCCAGGCTCTCATATCAAGTCTTGGTGTTGAATTCTTGATATTACGTTGTAGAGAAAGATGATATTCACTATTACCATCGGCAGACTTGAGTTTGCTATATGGAATCTTCTCGTCAAAGGTACAGTTCTCGGACTCTCACTCCATTACATTTACATCTGAGCCTTTTTGAACACAAAGTGTTGGAGGGATCACGAGCTGGAAATAGTAGGTTCAGGTGATCAATTGGAGGATCACTGTCTTAGAGGAAGACGAGCGAAAGCTCAGATTATATACAAATGAGATGATCCGGATCGGATAAACGTGCTCCCGATTAGGGACTACCGTGCTCTCATCCGAGCCCGAGCCGGCCAAGAGCCGAGCTCAATGTTCTCTTCAGGGAGCCCTGCTCTCAAGGTTCTCTTCAGGGAGCCCTGCTCTCAGCAGAGCGTCCCAGGCTCTCTTCAGGTGCTCTGCTCCTGCAACACAAAGAATAAAGTCCAAACAACATTTAACGATCACCTGTTCGTTTTTGATGTTTTAACTTGTAGCAGAAGTCTGATAGAGAGGAATGGTAAGAAGGGACACTAATTGTATATGTGCAGTTTTCATAGTAGTTCGACATATGCAGAAGCCACAGACATTCTCAGACTTCTAGAGGTTCCTCGCTATAGGAGCATGGCAGGTAGTGGCGATCTGTTGTAGACTAATAGTCCTATAAGAATTAGTAGTGTTGGCTTTTCGACTAATCCTAAAGGGCTTTTATTAAACTTTGTAATCTTTATTTTTGCTACATGTTACTGCTCTCTATCTATGTAATAGTACTCTTAATCTAAGTTTCATTTCTATACTTACTTCTAAAAAACGATACATCGCTAAACGTATCCTACTAGGTAATGCTTCTCTTCGTTTCAAGTTATAGAAAATATACTCTTACATTAGCCACGTCGAACTTCCTTTTAGTGCCTATCTTTCACCTCCTTATCCTCTCTATTCTTCATTATCAAGTGCCGGCGGAACTATAGACACCTATTTAACGGGACAAGTTTTAGTTTTAGTGTGTAGAACCAACCTTCACTTTACTTGTGCCATGTTTACTACCTATTCTCTATTCCTTGTCTATATATGACATATCTCTGTCCTGTTTATTTTTCGTCTAGCCCTAGTCCTTTACATATAAGTAAAGGGTTTCCAAGTCTAGAGCTGACTTCTACATGCATTGATTTTGTGTATGTTTTAGCTCCCGTCTCCCTCTCTTCCAACCAAATGCTGCTTGGCTTTTGCGATTTTTGTTCTTCTTTCTCTTTATATATAAACGAAGCGTGTAGGACTTCAGTTCCCATCTTCCCCTCCCTCCATGTATGTGTAGCCGTGTATATTTTCAATGTAGTTCCCCTTGGTGTATTATTAGAAGCTCAGATATCCTCCCCTCAAGGGATAGATCTCCTAATTTTTAAAGGCTGAAACTTTCGGTTCACAAGATCGTGCATTTGCCACACCCCTATCCTGGAATGCTCACCAACCCACGCACATCGTACTCTTCCTAAACCCTTTATTCTTCTTCTCACTTCCCAGACATTGATCTTACTTGTCTTCTTTTCAACGCCCAAATGTTCAGATCTGTCTCCCTCCCTCTATCCCCGGAACCAAGACATAACTCTACACAGCTCAAAAGTCTGATATGTATCTGTCGAATTATTGTAAGGAAGAAGGATAAGTGCTAGGGTACAAGGTCGTCGACCCAGCGCCAGCGCTCACCACAGCCACATGATATCACTTCGGATCGCTTTTTTATACCCCCCCCCCCCCCCCCTCTCTCTTACAAACATGAAAGATATCTTCCAATATCTCTTATTCTTCCAAGTCAAACGGCAGCAAACATGTCGTGAAGAGTATTGATGTTTAATCCTTCCACTCCAAAAACCCAAATCCAACTCTCACACCCCTTATGTGAATATCTAAAGACATTTTTCAATACTTTTTCGCAAAAAGAAGGAAGATTTCTGTCGTATGTGAGGGTAGCTTGCATCCCCTAACACACCTACATATTCACGTATAGTAGGCCCTTCATAGTTGCCCTCACTCCAATACACAAGCCCAGCACCACACATCCACATCCACTTTTTTTTTTTAAAAAAAAAATCGTCTTCAGTCCTTTTAATATCGAAGACCCAACCCCAGCGACCATTTGCACACCTCCACATTGTTTTTCCCAACCCGTTTCCAGTCACTTCAAGACCCGACTCGTACTCACACACCAACTCCTACTTACATATTCGAGTTTCTTGCTAATTTCAGTTCCCTCCAAAACCCACACAAACACACACACACACACTTTCTCTCTCTCTCTCCAAACATTTCAGAATAATGCACCGATTCCAGTCTTTCCACTCCCACTCCAACTCCAACCCCCACATGAGGTGGCTTAGGGTCAAATTTTAGTCCTTAAATCTCACGTCCATCTACACACCCATAATCCCATGCAGTTATATTTCAGTAACAAAGATAGACAGATCCGCATGAATATGTGCAAGGAGAGAAATAAGCAGTAGATGGAGGAGAGGAGGGGTTTATATAGCATCAGAGACTTGCGCTAGGAATTTTTCATTCGCGATATAGCGGGGAATAGGGGAGAGGATGTAAGGATCGAGAGGTTTGGTGGTGATGGTAGTGGTGGTGGTGAGCATGAAGAATATTTCATCCAATTTATCTCCAGTACACATCACCACAGAGAGATAATGAGGTGTGCTTATTCAGCAAGGTTCAGGTCTCGCCCTCCAAGAGGTAACGGATTTGAAAGAAATAATTTTCTCTATTGATACGTGCTCAAAGTACAGATGTCATCTTGGTGAAGTGAATAAAAGACATGCAAGTCTACATGTCGGCCATGGAAAGGAAGTTTGAAAAGAAAAGCCACACATGACACTAAGATATAAGCCCTCTTTCTACCAAATGCAACCATATCCGATCGGTTGGTCAGGAATTGGGCGTCTAATCGACTTGTTCGTCATGATATGTTGATGACCGGGAATAGAGATGGAGACGAAAGAAAGGCTTCACCGTGTGAGCACTTATTTCGTAGAATCGTACTTCTGGTTATGGGTAGAGATAGCACTGTAATAAAAGGTCAGCCTCAATCCACACAAACTCCAAACTATGGAGGGGGAAAAGGTGACTTACCGTCCAGAAGGATCCGTCTGCTTACTCCAAGTCGGCACCCACCTCCTCACCGTACTCGCACAGTACGGCGGGAAATGCTCATCAAACATACACCTATACCAATACGCCTCCTTGGAATCCGGTACATCGCTACCCCACTCGGGCTTCGGGTTCTTCATCATCTCATCCGTGACCTCGATCTCAGCACGGTCTTTCAGCGCATCGATCCATCCGTAACCCACACCATCCGAGAACTGCTCCTTCTGGCGCCATAGGATCTTCTCAGGGAGATAGGGTGCGGTCTCCGGCTCATCGGTGGTATCGAACGCTTTGCGCAGGATGTATTTCTCGATACGGTCTTTCGTGATCATTTTCTCTGCGGGGTCGATGTTCATGGCCGTGGAGAGGAATTGCTTGTCGAGGAAGGGGACGCGCGCCTCGAGACCCCAGGCCGAAGTCGATTTGTTGGCGCGGAGGCAGTCAGCTAGATGGAGGTCGCCGACGCGGCGAATGGTTTCTTTGTGGAGCGCGGCTTTGTCGGGTGCATTGTGGAAGTAGAGGTAGCCGCCGAAGATCTCGTCGCTGCCTTCGCCGGAGAGAACCATTTTGATGCCCATAGCTTTGATCTTGCGGCTGAGCAGGAACATGGGTGTTGAGGCACGGATGGTGGTCACGTCATAAGACTCGAGGTGGAAAATGACGTCCGAGAGCGCGTTGAGGCCGTCTTCGAGCGTGAAGGTCAATGTATGGTGTCGCGTGCCTAGAAAGTCTGCTACCTCCTTCGCAGCAACTGCATCAGGGGCACCAGGGAGACCGATGGAGAAGGAGTTCAGTTGCGGCAGCATCTGGACCGTAGACAACTCGTTGTGGTCGTCGATCCCGACAAGACCGGCGTCTCCGTTGGTGCCGTTGGTAGCGCCCTGCTTCTTCGCCAGCTCGTTCAGACGCACAGTTTCCCGCTGGGCGATTGAAGCGATCAGACTCGAGTCAAGACCTCCTGACAGAAGCACACCGTAGGGCACTTCCGCCATCAACCGTTTCCGCACCGAGTTCTCCAACGTTGTCCTCAGCTCCTTGTAGTCCACCGGCTTTGTGGGAATGCTGTCAGGCTCAACAAGCCACTTTGGGTCGTAGTACCGCGTGAGCTTGTCGGTCTTTGAATCGTATACATGACCGGGCGGGAACGAAATGATGTCGTCGCATACGGGGTGGAGGCACTTCAGCTCCGAGGCAAAGTAGACGGCGCCTGGCGTCTGGCTCGACCGTCCGAGATAGAAGGTGGTGATACCGATGGGGTCTCGCGCCGCGATGACTCGGTCCTGGACCTTATCGTGGAGGACCCATGAGAACATGCCATCGAGGTATCGCGGAGTGTCGATGTCATGTTCCAGATACTATGCCGCATCAGCTCCTAGAAACCTGCCTGATTTGTTGCGCCCTTACCAGTGGAATGATGACCTCGCAATCTGAGTGTGTCTTGAAGTTGTACGGGGTCTTGAGGCCCTTGCGGAGGATACGGTGGTTGTAGATCTCGCCATTGACAGCCAGAGACACAGTCTCCTCCTCGTTGACAAGCGGCTGCGCGCCAGATTCTGTTCAAGATCAGCTCTCAGCCCAATTGCACCGTCGTGTGACCACATACCGACGCCGACAATACTCAGTCGCTCATGGACCAAGACTACACACGGTTAGCATCTTCCTAGGCGCAAGATGCTCGGGAAACCTACTCGTGTTGTTCGCGATCCAGTTTCCACCTGCAAAGTCTCAGTTATCGCGTCCCCCCGGCGCAAGACGTAAGGGCTATATCTCACTCCAATCAGGGCCCCGATGTCGGACGCTGTCGCAGTGAGTCAGTATGCGCGCAATTGGCAATCTGGAGCGAGGTTACTTACGCCTTGCCCATCTTCAGAGCCGTGGGCTTGAATTTCTGCACATCGGGATGCCTTGCGCGTGTCAGCAACGTTTCTACAGCATCACAACGAGGGACATGGAGGAGAACAATGGTCAAGCCCAAAGAGGATGGGCGCATACCTATAACAGGCGAAGATGCCACACATGTTTGCGGTGGAGAGTGGAACGTAGGTGTGAAGTGCAGATGTGAGGAGAATGAGAGACGAAGAAGAAGAAGAAGAAGAAGAAGGTGGGATAGGATCCTTTTATGTAGATAACACCAATTGGGGTGGTGACTGTTCTGGTTTCAAAGAAAATGGAGTGTAGGTTTGACTCAGTATCTCGTAGCGCGCCGGAGACGTATCGGCCGCCGTATCAGCCCCACCACCGAGCGAAGCGAAGTAGTCCCTGCCGCACTCGTACCTAAAATGCGCCTCATATGCGCCCTTGATCTCGTCCTATCAATCCATGTGTGACTATTATTACAGCACGAGTTGACCACCGCAAATAGATATTCAATTTTTCTAAGAGTCATCTACCATGTACACGGAGATCAATCCTCCGATTCGCCTAGAAAAAAAACATGTGATACCGCGAACCTGTATCTGACAAACAGTCATAGCCGTTATCATGTCATGAACAAATCGTATTTGCAAAGAGGTTGTTGATACAGGGTAGTGACGCCGTTGTTGTGAACATGCTACTAAACTAAGATTCCCCACTCCGAAGACCCACAGCTTCTCCAGTGTACCCAAAGAAGTAAGTAAAGAAGCCAGACAGACAAACAGAAGAAATGTATGTCATCTATCTCCCCACGAGAACGAGGCCAAATTAATGGACAAAGCAACCCCTTCTCCGGACTCCTACGTTCCATTGTACGTAAACCCCACCGCCACGGGCATCTTCAAGAGGTCGATACCCCACATTACTTTTCCTTTTTCCACCCGGAATCCGGGGTAACCGAACGCGGATTGTGCCTTGACGACGGGGAACATGACGGGGCAAAATCAAAAGAACAGGTAGGCCAGCAGGAAGCTCACTAGACAGAGGATAGCGGTGATTTGCACGGGAACGCCGCCGGTAGGTGCCTGCTGGGTGTTGACTGCCAGGCTGGGCTGTTTCGAGTTGCCACCAGACTCCGTCTTTCGCTGGCGCAGGCCGCTCTCAGCTGACTGCGTAAGCCTCGAGATGGTAGCCTTGGCCTCGGCAAGTTGAGCTTGGAGTTCTTCTGAAGACGTGGGGACCGCCCTGGACACCGCTGCCGCAGCTGCCCCGACCGACGACGGGTAGTATGTCGACTCGCGACCCTCGCCGGGACTCTGGTTGGAGTCAGGACGACGAGAGGGAGTCTCGGTGGCACCGCGCGAGGGTGTGACGGCCTCAGGGGAGGGTGAGATGTCCGAACGGTCGACTCCATTCGTCTTCGGGGTTGTCGTGACCGCATCGTCAGCAGGGAGGAAAAGGACCTAACCAAATCAGTATGGTTTACCCGGAACATGTCTGTGCATATCCATTGGACTGCAACCATCAACGTGTGCTTAGGAGTGACGCACCCTAATCTTCCGCTCCTGGATGGAGGACTTGGACGTCTGCTCGATGTTGGACCACAGCGAGGCGACGTTGGAGAACTCCTTGTCGGCGGTGACTAGGACAGACTGCACGAGGAACTTGTCGCGGCACTTGGCGTCAGGTGCGGGATCTTCTTTCATGGCCTGAAGAAGGACTGGCATATGTCAGAACAGCCAACGGCCTGTGATCAGACGAAACCTACTCTGCACTTCGACGTCGGAGCCGGGCTCGATGCGACCGGAATTGGGCCTGACACAGTACCTGGACGCTCACTGTTAGCGGGCGGGGTGCAAGGTGGCGCGGGCGCATGCATACTGCTTGGGAGCCGTGGTTTTGACCTGTGCATGTCAGTCATTGCTCGAGGGACAGAAGAGGCGCAGCACTGCCGTTGCTCACCTTGAAAGCCACAGGGTCGGAGTGAGGGTTCTTCAATCGCAGGGACTGAGTGACCTCTTGCTGGAACGGGCCTGGCACATTTTAGCATTGACATCCATGTGTCGGGAATTGTGCAGAGACTGACGCTTGAAGCCGAGCTCCGGGGGGTCGAGTTCGACAGACATTGCGGCGTAGTGTGGGTGGTCGAGGGCGGTCGAAGGTGGTTCGTAATCAGCACAGCTGGCGGCCGATAGAGGCAGGAACGCGTGCGATCGGGAGAGGGCGGAAAAGCGGGCTCGAGATAGGGAGGCGCCGATGAGGTAAGGGCAGCGAATGCTGTATTTGTATTCCGACGTAGGTGTGCGGACAGGGCGCGGGTGGTTGGGTATAAGTGTAGGTGGTGTACGTGGTGGACAAGTTGACGATGCTCAAGCGCTGGCGCTCGCTTGTTATGACCGGGATCCGAACGGTGACATCAAGAGCCCGAGCTGGCCTGGGCGACTAAATAGCAACCGCCACCCCATCGTGCAGGATCCATAGATAGATAGCCGTGCCTGCCAGCTGACAGTCCGTCTATTGCTGCACGTTTGCCTCTCTCTATTGCAGTTTGCATCCAGAAGGCCGGAATATAAGCAATCCATTCACCCGTTTGCCCCGCCCATCTGCCTAGTTCCTCTCCCCTCTACCACCTTCCACACCAGCACCCACAACCCACTTCCAATATACAGCCATATATAACTTCGTTCACTATAACCGTAATACTGTCACAACCTCGGCCATGCCGTCCGACCTCGAGCAGCTGCTCGACATGGGCTTCGACGAGGAGCGTTCCACCCTCGCGGCCAAAGCTACCGGCAGCCTCCAAGACGCCATCGACTGGTTAGAGAAGAACCGTACGTACTCGGATACTCCACATTGGGCCCTGCTAACCCTGCCGCAGAGGACACACCCGTCGACGACCTTAAAGCCGCCCAAGCATCTGCCGCAACATCCGACGAGCCGCCTGCCCTGCAACCCGGCGAGGAAGCCCAGTCCCTCGTCTGCAACGACTGTGGCAAGAAGTTCCGGTCACAAGCGCAAGCCGAATGGCACGCCTCCAAGACCGAGCACGTCAACTTCAGCGAGTCCACAGAGGAAATCAAGCCTCTCACCGAAGAAGAAAAGAAGCAGCGCCTCGCGGAACTCAAAGAGCGTCTCGCAGCAAAGAAGGCCACACAAGCCGACCAAGACAAAATCGACCGCAAGAAGAACGAGCAGATCCGCATGAAGTCGACCAAAGAATCCCACGACATCAAAGAGGAACTGCGGAAAAAGGAGCAGCTGAAGGAAATGCAGGCAAAGAAGAAGGAGAAGCAGGATGAGGCCGATGCGAGGAAACGCGTGCTCGCGAAACTGGAGGCAGACAAGCAGGAGCGCAAGAGGAAAGCCGAGGCCGAGAAGGCCGCGCGGGCTGGGAAAGCTGCTCCCGTGTACGCGGAGCCCGCTGCACCTACTTCATCGGGCCCGACGACCTCGAAGCCGGCGTCCGCATACACCGAGGCGCGGCTCGCGCTCCAGACGCCATCCGGCCGTGTGACGAAGACGTTCCCTGTCGAGACAACGCTGTTCGAGGTCGCCCATGCGCTGGAGCAGGACGGTCTAGAGGTCAATTCATTCATGCAGAGCTTCCCGAAGAAGATCTACGACAAGACAGACTTTGGGATGACGTTGAAGGAGGCTGGCATGGTGCCTAGTGCGGCTCTCATTATCAAGTGATGAGCTCGCGACGAAGTCAAGGGGGTCTTTTCGTTGGCGTTCGGCAGTATGTGACGGGACGTCTACACTGGTCGGGCATGATTCGGGATTTCTTCATGAGCTTATGAAGACACATTGCTCTATATACGAGTAATTGTATGGCCTCCAGATGTCTTTGCTGATATGATATGCATCATGTGACATCAATTATGCTTATGCCGTGAAACTCCATGAAATGCAGTATCATCCCGTGTTGTCATAAAATCCAACATTATCCTCATCTTAAGCTCACAGGTAACGCTCTCAAGCCCAAGAAAGGCTCCCCTCAACACAACCACCCCTCCTATTCATACTCGTCAACATCATACCTCCCCAAGTCCCTCTGCGTACTAACCCACTCCTCACTCGCCAACCCCTTATCCTTCTTCCTCACTACCTGCCTTGGATCCTTACACCAATCACACGCATAAACACACGGCGTCTCGCTCTCATCGGCGAAATACTTCGCAATGATCCTATGTCGACATTTATCCGTAGCTTCACAATACCCCACAAGCGCCTGCAGACTCTTCGCGCGGTGCAAGAGTTGTTGCTGTTGGGCAGCCACGCCGGCGCCCTTGCTGGGCTGCCGACTCTGGTCTCGGGCCAGCATGGCGGCAGCGCGATCGCGGTCCTCGCGGCCGTAGTATAGAATACATGCTGAAGCCTTTCCGTCTCTACCTGCACGACCTGCTTCTTGGTAGAAGCCCTCGAAGGATTTGGGGATCTGCCAATGGATTACGAAACGCACGTTTTCTTTATCGATGCCCATACCGAAAGCCGTCGTCGCGACGATGACATCGTAGCCCTCCTTATTGGCTACCCATCCTGAGAGCGCGTCGGCACGGTCAGTATGGGGAAGACCCGCGTGGTAGGGTTTTGCTCCTATGCCGTCGGCACGGAGGCGCGCGGCGAGCGATTCGCAGTCCTTGCGGAAGAGCGTGTAAATGATTCCGGACACATTGTCGGCGCGTTGGTTTTGCAGTACTAGCTGGGAGGCACGATCAGGATTGTTGGCGCGACGGGCGTGTGCGGCTTTGAGCCAGGTGAGGAAGTCGATGTAGTGGTCGTCCTCGTCGCATTTGAAACGGACTTCGTAGTGGAGATTCGGTCGACTAGTTGTCATGCGGAACATTTTCAAGTTTGCGAGGTCTAGACCGAGGGTTTTTATGATGTCGTCGCGGACGCGGGCTGTTGCTGTTGCTGTGAGACAAATGATGGGTACATCTGGGAACTCGGTCTTGAAGAAGCAGAGCTGCTGGAAGGAGGGTCGGAAGTCGTGGCCCCATTCGCTGACACAATGGGCTTCGTCGACGGCGATTCGTGCTAACTCTTTCTGCGAGTAGACGATTCGGAGGAGCTTACGGAAGGAGTCCAATTGGCAATACTCGGGGGTCACGTAGAGTAGGCGAGTGAGTGGGTGACCGCATTGTAAGTCTTCGACGATCCTCCTCTTGGTGCTGGCCGTCGTGGTGCTGTTGATAGTTTCAACTCGGATTTTCGCTTTCCGCATTGCAGCTACTTGGTTGTTCTACCTTTTCATCAACTCGTGTTCATATTCCTGCTTCAGATAGACTTACCATCAAAGCGAGAAGTGGTGATACCACGACCGTGACTGTGGGAGTTAGTGAAGTGCGCAAGAATTTTTGCTCTGGATATACGTACTCCCGAAGTCTACAATAGCCGGTAGTTGAAAACACAAGCTCTTTCCAAAAGATGTCGCAGCCTGCAAAAAGACATCTTCGCCCTCTAACGTTGCCGCGATGACCTCGCGTTGTGTGGGTCTAGTTGCGTCAGCCACTGACCAGACTCGGAACGAAAGAGCACAGCATATCTACCTGAAAGCCCGCTTCCCAAATACACGCTGAAGCGTGAAATCGACGTCATAGTGAGGACGCTTCCTTTTTGGCATGCTGGAAGCGACGATGGAACGGGATAGGTTGAGTTGTGGACAAAGTTAAGAATCCGTGATAGAAGCGCACCGCTTGGGTAGAAGGGTGAGGACTGCGAGTGCAGATTCGTGCATTCGCATTGTGGTTGTGTGCGGGCGCCCTTTCGAGGTGTCGATGTGTAGAGACGCGAGTCGCGACGGAAAGCGCTAACGGGTGTGCACGTGATGCGTCGCCCAATCAGTCAGCTGCCGAGCCGCCACTTCCCCATTACCCTTTCTGCATGTCCACCGATTCCTGCAATGGCAAATGTTTCTCCAAGATGCGGGACTTCTGAGGAACTCTGGAAACTTGCGGCTATGGCGTCTGTAGAACAACTACCGTACAGCCGAACCTCATTCCCGAAAATGTCTTCAACCGAACAATGCACCTTCTTCGTGATAGTTGAGGTCAAACCCCACCTCATCGAAGACTTCAAAGCCGCACATCGTCCTGTTTGGGCCGCCTGCGCTCACGAACCGGAATGCCTCCTTTTCGACGTGTTCCAGGTCCCGCAGAAGCCGGGACAATTCCGCTTCGTCAAAGTATGGGATGCGTCACGTGAGTGGTTCGAGAAGGAGCAGCTCACTAAGCCCTATTATGATACGCTGTGGGAGGAATCAAAACCCACGTGGGAGAAAGAGATGGAGATTGAGTATTTTGAGCGAGAGGGTGAGGGATTTGGATATAGGAAGGCATATTTAGATGGGGGTGTTAGGAATTCAGAAGTGACATGGAAAGGGACACGTATTCTCCGAGCTCGAACTTGACCTGGCAAAACATTCACGCTCAAGCGACTGTTTCTGCTGCGCCGTTGAACAAGAGAGGGAGAAAGGGCTGGTATCTCGAGCATTCCCTGCACCTCCACTCAAAAGGCATAACATTCACCTGTGGGTCAATGCTCACCAGCCTGCAAGATTTCTATACGATCCCATGGTTTCCGGGAATCGATCAATGTCTGGACTGCCACGGACCTAGGCGAAAAAGCAATTAGACAATAAGCTAAGAAGCAGAAGGGCTGGCCTCAAACATATTGAGAGGTGGCAGAAAATCTGACATCCCTTGCTCGTGCTACCGCTCACCTCGCAGCCCACCTCCAACATTCCTCCGCCTCGTTCATAGTAAAATGCAAGGTGCCCCGCCTCGACGCGAACACGCGTTCAAACGCGACAAAATTCTCAAGGAAAAGATGGCTGTATGCGACCGAAAGACTTCAGCGCGTCTGCTCCCTTTCCTATCGTCGCTGCAGAGGATCTTCACATTTGTCATAAACCATAGCAATGGCGATCATATGGTAAGATGAGGCTCTTCCTATACGTGAGGGGCAGTACTGACTGAAATTTAGGAACCTGGATATACTGTCCAAAGCAACAGTGTGGACTTTTATCATCTTCGTCGCAATAGTTACAGCATCACCACAAGTCAGCTACGCCCTTGACCTACAATTTCCCCCCGTTGCAAAAGTTGGTGAAGCATACAGCTTTCAATTTGCACCAACCACCTTTCAGCCGGACCCAGACAAACTACAGTACTCACTAGTTGGAGGTCCTTCGTGGCTTCGTATCAGCAGCAACAACCGGACACTTTGGGGTACTCCAGGATCTAACGATGTGGGCCCAGCTACTTTCAAAGTCGCCGCAGCTGGGGAGGCCGGTGCGGTCGCCAACATGGACTCAAAGCTGCTAGTAGCAAAGGATACCCCCAAGGTAGTCGGTAATGTCTCGCAATATTTATCGAAGGCTGGCCAGCTTTCGGGGTCTACGAGCGTGAATCTTCTACCATCGAAACCGTTCGAGATCGACTTCGATAAGAACCTCTTCGAAGGAAAAGACTCTTTGTCGTACTATGCAACATCAGGGGACCACACACCACTTCCATCCTGGGTCGGCTTCGATACACAGGCATTGCGATTTGCAGGAACAGCGCCAGCTTCTCCCGTCCCTCAGTCGTACGAACTTCTTCTTATCGCTTCCGATATCCCTGGCTTTGCGGCGGCCTCAGTATCGTTCACACTCGTCGTTAGCAATCATCAATTGCTATTTAAGCCTTTTTCACAATCGTTGAACATATCGAAAGGCGATCATGTCCAGATTACCGCATTGAAGAGCAAGCTCTTCCTTGACAATACTCCTATTCGGGATGAGGATGTACAATCTGCCAGTGCTGAATTGCCCTCGTGGCTCTCCTTCGACACAAACTCGTTCAATATAACTGGAACTCCTCCATCTGGGTTGATGTCTCAAGATATCAAAGTGACAGTGCAAGATAGGTACGGTGAATCCGCCACACATGGGTTACATAGTACGTTATTTTCTGCACTGAACCCCACTCGTTGAGTTTGCTAACCGTCCAAGTTACGTTCATTTCCAAACTTTTCACCTCCGAAATTGGACAACTCAACATCACCTTGGGACAATACTTTGATTACACCATTCCAAGGTATATTCTCGTACAAGACAGCGAGACCGTTAGCGTAGATCTTGGCGAACTCGGAGAATGGCTGCGATTTGACCCAGCTGCCATGACTATTCAGGGCACCATCCCGGAAGGCGTCTCCCCGCGTGTTGTGGAAGTGGCATTGACTGCTACGTCCAGCGATAGCACTTTGAAAGATATACAAACCTTCCAGGTTCAAATCTCTGGACCTGATCCATCTACAACGCTCGGAAGCACGCCCACGGACAACAATACTGATAAACCAGGCGCTAGCGATGCATCAAATGTACATAAAGAGTCGGGCAAGAAAAGAGCAGGACAGATAGTTGGAACTGTGGTTGCGGCTCTCATCGGAGCTCTTCTTCTGGTCGCGATGGTCTTCTTCTTATGTCGGCGAAAGAAGCAGAAGAAGGGTTATATAAGTCCCAAAGCTACACGGAGCCCACGGAAGTCAGACATCTCGCGACCGATTCCAATTATCGAAGAACGGGTGGCATTCGATATAGCGTATGATAGAGACCTAGAAAAAGGCAAAGATGATGACAGTCTAAGACGGACACCAAGACATCCTCCTCAGCTAAATCTGGAGTTTACAGGAAAATGCAAGGATAGCCATTCTTTGTCCAGTTCAGTCGACGAGGACGGACACGACATGTTTGCAGAATTCAATAGCTCGCCCATGGGCTTACAGGATGAAGCTGGTCCATCGCATCGACCCCATGACTCCATGAAGATTGCTACCGATATGGCCAGAAGAAGTTCTACCACCTACCCATTACAGGGCAAGGACCGGACAACAGAGAGCTACAGAGAATCGTATCGTCGTAGCGCAGGTTTGCCAATAAATCGGCGCTTGAAAAGTATTGGTCATGGGCGTTCAAGGCACACTTACTCTCCATCCCGAAGTACTAACAACTTCTCAACTTTACGACATTCTGTGGGGTCCTCCTCATTCACAACCAACACGATGAGTGTGGCGTCGACCGTGCCTTCGGCCTATCCCCAGCCAGCCAAAGCGCGGCACACCACGCAACTTACGACGCCTTTGGAGAAACGTCGTAGTATACGCCCGGTACCCGCCTCATCTACCTGTGATAGCTTGTTGGATCGACGCACTATCGATGAGAAACGTCTCAGTTACATCCGGAAACGCAAGTCAGTACAATCACCCTTCTTTGGAGGAGCAGCCTCTCGAGCGTCTTCGGGAAGCTACCAGGTTCCTCCTACGCCAACCGATGACATAAACCCTCGACCAAGTACTGCACTCACACCCAAGTCGCCCAATATTGTTAAACCAACTGATGACATCGTCGAGGAGAGGACATCAAGAGACCTACCCGGTACGTACTTTCTAAATCCTATAAGGTGTTTTGAGATGTGGAACCTCCGTTTACCTGACTTCTACTAACCTGTTCAACTCGTAGGAAGCTTGCGTATCCGAAGACCCGCCGACACCCCCTCTCCAGCCAGTGAGAACGAGAACTTCCCTGGTAGCCTTCGAAAGGGCCGCTCTGGATTCGTGCGTAGACACACCGAAGCCCTCGCCGCGAAGAGTCCAGAAAAGAGCCAAGTGCCCGAGAACCGACCTGGAACAACCATCTATCGGTCCTTCGCAATTCCTCGTCGGGAAAGTGCCCGGGAAAGTCTTCGTGCGATGGAGCTCAAGTTGGGATTAAACAGCCAACTGAAGACAGAAGTCTTTGATGACGCCGAGCTTAGCGAGAGTGTCTACTCTGACGAGGACGATACTATCAAAGAGGCCGAGAAACGCAGTACCATCACCCCGTCCGCGTACGCACCCCCGCCCCTCAACCCAGGCAAATCGAAGAGAAGCAGCAAGCGAGCCAGCAAGGAAGGAAATAGGAACAGTAAAAGAGAGACGAAACGTACCAGTCAACGGGATCCTACACCCTTTTCTCTCTCATTTGAGCATGGTGGGAAGGAGAATGAATCCTCGAGCTATTCGTTGAATTATAACGCCAATGCTCCGACTCCGACTCGGAGTGTTACTGCTACGAGTATGGTGACTATTGGAACTGATCGCTCTTCTCCATTACGACCTAAGACTTCTACTGGTGTTCGTCCGGTCCATAGGCGTACAGCTTCTCGCACGGTCAATCGGATCAGTTCTCACCGCAACTCGCAAGGTATGTTAATTGCATTCTGATATGCGCCTCAGTTTCAACAGCTTGAGGGTGGCAATTGTCTTTAGTATTCATCGACTAACACAATTCTAGGCCGACCCCTTTCCCGCGAAAACTCAACCAAAGAACGCCATTCCCGCAAATCCATCCACTCACGCACCCAATCGCGTCAATCTGTACGTCTATCTACCCCCATACCAACACCATTCAAGCTTCTCAACACCATTAACTAACTTTCACAGATCACCGCACCACGCAAACCACGCAACCGCTCACGAACCCAATCCGGCGCATACCCACACTTCGACGCCTCGTCCCTCGCAACCCTAGCCCAAACAGACAAAGACAACCCTACAAATGCTCTATCTGAACAAGAACCCAATACATCTGCCCCCAACCGCCAAAGCCGTGAGGAGAGTACACTAGGCACACGGTCATCCAAATACTTCTCCCAAACAGCCCGTCAATCACGGATCTCGCACCTCCAACAACTCCACACAAGCCCATTCTACCATTCCAAACGCGACACTTTGATTCCGTCCCCCGTAACACCCACGCCACCGCGCCACTCCAAGCCCCTCCCATCAACCATCGGACTCGGACTATCCTTTACGCGAGAAGACACACCAGGGCCCGAGAGTGCGAGCAAACGTTCGAACGGCGAACGCACACCTCTTAGTATCTTAGACGACGGCAATGGAGGCAGTCCGGAGAGACTGCGTGTAATGGATGGTAAGGGTAAGAGGCCCGTCAGTGTGGAGGTTGACGAGGGTGTTGAGCTGGGCGGTAGTGCGAGGGGGAGGTGGGGCAGTTTGAGGGGTGTGCTGGGGAGGAGTGGTGGGGGTACGTTTTGGGGGAAGGGTGAGACTGCATTTGTGTAGGGCTTGGAGAGGGGAGATTGGTTTGTTTGGATGAGGAGATGGAGGGAGGGGGTTAAATGGTCTGGTGTTTAGATTATCGATATCCTGCGTTGGCTGATATTGATGAGGTTCCCGATTCCTTTTCTGTGGTATACATGCTAGATAGTCGGGCTTGCGAATATATTTTTAGACTTGGCCTGTACTATAATTCCCCCCAGCGTGATTGATTATAGAACAGTCTACAAAGAGGAAATATAGTCCGCCCTATCTTCACGAAGCCTCATAGCCAGCGATCTGAAGTTGTAGCATACACTTTTGATAGGCTAGAAGTGTTCTACGGTTTAGGTATATTTAACCAACCCTCTGCTTAGGTAATGAAACGTGCCCTTCTTTCTGCCTTCCAGGCTCCAGGCTCCAACAAGTGCCCAATCATCCGTGCGCGGTCACATGATCTACTAGCGTACTTGGCACCGTCTGGGTATAAAGCCCTGCCTCCCCCCGTCCCCTCTTCTCTTCTTTAGCTCTCTTTGCCTTTTGGCTTAGATCAAGTGTAGTATCTGTTCTTTTCAGTTTAATCTCTGAAACGAGTCTACGGACTCATTCAAGATTATTCTTATTTTTGAATCTGGGTTTCCTCTCACTGGGCTTGCTCATAGTTGAGACCACAGTGTCGCCAGTATCCGCACTACCTCTGGCCGACGCGACCTTTTTCATTGAGATGTTTGGCGCTGCCTACACTTGAAGAAGAAGCTTTGACTGAAAACTCTGTGTGCCACCTGTCATGTCGTCATTGTACATACAGCACGACATGGCCAGGCACTGCAGTTAAATTAAAGTACACTTGGCGGCCTGTCACCTACCCAAAGGTTAGAATACCTCTCGTCGCCGCGTGCCTGTTGTCCTGCTGCTCCCGCCCTGATTGATGTTGCGACTGTCGAGTGTGGCCGCCCTCTCCCGCGCGTGTCGCGATTTCCGGAGCGTCAAGGCGTTAGACTCAGCGCAACTACGCAGGATGTCAAGCCCATAGCGTATATACTTTCGAGGCCTGCTGAAAGCTCACCTGCATCACATAAACTTCCAACACGCTCGTCTAACATGATAACGTGATTGAATTCTACATCAAGCGCTAATCGAGACCGTTAAGCAACGCCAAATCCTACAGTAATTCACAGTCCTATGCCCTCCGCCCGTTATGATGTGGTATCGCCTCGCGCGTTCTCCTCCCTCTCGAACCAGCTACGTAAGCTTCTGCTTGATGAAGAAAGCGCGCAAGTGCGTGAGCTGCCACGCGCAGGTAATACCGAGAACGACGAGCTGGATGATCGACCAGCGAACAGCGCGGGCATTCGTATGTTCAGACTGATCTCTGAATTCAGCTTCGCGCTCCTACACCTCTATTAGCACTTGATCCGCACATCATATCGGACGTTGCGGGGAGACTCACCCGCTGGAACACCTGCTCGCGCCTGATATCCTGCAGCCTGCCATTCAGATCCCTGACCTTCTGCGCAATGTCGTCAATCTTGCCCTTATCATTGCTCTCGATCTTGCTCGTCTCTCCAATCGCCAGGTCCAGCGTGAACTTGACGGTGCCGTGGATACCGCTGCCCGAGAGCCAGCCACCGCCGCTGGGCACGTTCTGGGGCGTCACGCACAGCCGGTGCTCGCCGCTGTCGGCAGCGCTGAAGGTGAATTTGCCGCTGTTGGAGCCGCGTTGCGCGACGACGCGGTGGTTGTTGTCAAAGGTCTCTTCCACCGTTATGAAGACGCCTGTGTCGGGTTTGCTTATGTATGTCTTGGTCGCGTCGTCCCAGACTTTGGCGTCGTAGTGGCCTGTTTTTGTTAGCCCTGTGCTTCCATATCATATATCCCCTTCTCCGTTTATGGTTTATGAGAAGGGAGTCGGAGGTCCGCCATACCGACTACCATCGTGTCCTTCGGCAGCTCCTCGAAGAAGCATTTCTGGTTCGCGCCATCGATGAAGAAGTGTAGGGCCTGTGTCGGCACGGCGAGTACAGCGGCGAGGAAGAGGGACGGTCTCCACATGTTGGCGATTGGATTGCTCCGCGAGGGCTGGCGGTGCGCGGAATTGCGGTGGTGATGATGCTGGACTTTGGAAAGGTGGCAGCACGGGAGTGTGACAGAAGTGGTTAGTACGCATTTTAGAATATGTTAAACGTTGAATAATGGAGCCCTCCCCGTCTCAATTCCCTCAACTCCACACTCCCATTTTGCGGTGATGAAGTCTTGGGAACCACGAGCGACATAGATTGAAGCACTGCGTACTACTGGAGACCCTCGGAAGACCCGTCTGGAGTCTTGCCTGGCTGGGTTTGTAGGGGTTATGGAGTTCTTGGCTTCCGAGACCGAGCTATCGATACCGCGAGAACGACTTCCATTGGTACCTCCTTGACGATGATAGGAATGGATCTACCTCCTACTTCGACGAACATCAATTCGAGTCAGTAAAGCGGATGCGCGGCGACTATGCCTTTGCCATAAAGAAGCTATGCCGACCCCGCTTTCTCCCACGTCCTGAAGCTTACCCAGAGGAGGAATTAACCTAGGCTATCAAGTCCATCCAGTCTTGCACAACATCCCCATACCCTCAAGATATTTATATTTTTCTATTATTCTATCTCCTTCAAGTTCCAATTAAGCACCCACAATGTCACTCTTCCAGCCCGATCCCTCAACCTTCACAACCCTCAAATCCACCCCAAAAACCATAGTAATCACCGGCGGGTCATCAGGCATCGGCCTCGCAACAGCCCGCCTCCTCTCCCACCTCAATCCCTCCCACAACCTCGTCCTAATCGACCTCCAAGCCCCTCCACCTAGCTTCACCCACTCCCCAGCACATCTCCTAATCCACACCTGCAACATAACCTCCTGGGCCTCCCAACGCGCCGGCTTCGCGGCCGCATACACCAAATTCGGGCGCATAGATCTAGTCTTCGTGAACGCTGGGATAGCCGAACACCATGACCAATTCTTCAACGACGAGCTCGATGCCGCGGGGGAGCTCAAGGAGCCGGATCGACGGGTGCTGAATATCGATATGGACGCCGCAGCCGACACGACGAAGCTCGCTATACACTACCTGCGCAAGAACAAAAATCCGAGCGGGGGATCTATTGCGCTGACGGCGAGTCTGGCAGGTTATCTCGCGTCGGCGGGTGCGCCGTTGTATTCGGCAGCCAAACACGGCGTCGTGGGCTTGATGCGCGCGCTGAAGCAAGAATGCGCAAAACTCCACATATCCATCGCTGTCGTCGCGCCAGCGATAACCACTACGCCCATCCTCACCGGTAACAACAGGACCCACCGCTCCTCCACTTCGGCGGAAGACTACGCGCGAGAAATGGCGGCCGTGGGCGTGCCGATTAATAAACCGGAAAGCATTGCTTTGGCTGTGTGTTGGTTGTTTGATCAGGGGATGGGGGCGAATGGTGCGGGCATCTTTGTGCAAAAGGATAAATTTGCGGATCTGGAGAGCGGGTTGGCGCGGTCGAGGGAGCACTGGATGGGTAAGGAGATGTTGGAGGATTTTAGGGGAGGTAGGAAAGCGCCGCTTTTTCAGAGGCTGGATGCTCCCGAGATGCCGAGTAAGCCGAAGATTTGAGGTCTCCTTATGGCAAGATGCTCTCCAGAGACTGGGAAGTTCATACAAAGCGTACATCGCGCAAAACCTTTCAATGTTACCAACGGAAACGGGAAAGCTTGGGACCTTTCACATCAAGAGGTGATGAGTTGAAATATTCTCTATTCTCAATTCTCAATGGATGGTCAAGTCATCAATGCTATATTGGAAGACCTCTCCAATTCCAGACGCCAACGCTATGCACACAAACACACCTTCCCTACTTCCTCGCCCTCTTAGTACTCCCCTGGCTCCCCTGGCTCAACTCCGAAGCACTCCTCTTATGACTCTGCCGACCAACACTAATCCCACGACTACTAATCGCCTCGCTAGGCTGCCTACTCTCCTCCTCACCCTCAGCATCCACATCCTGATCATCATCTTCTTCGCCCTCAGCGTCCACGTCCACGTCCCCATCCCCATCTTCTCCCCTACTCTCCGGTTCCCTAGACACCGAGCCTGACGTATTATGATGCAGACCGGACGTGCTCTGCGAATCCATAACATCTGTTTTCTCATTTTTTACGTGTGTGGTGGACCCCGAACGAGACCCATCGGCTTGAGCTTCGGAAGCACGTCGCTCCTTCATAGCTTCTAGGACTCTAATTTCTCCTTCTTCCTTCTCGCGCACCTTGCGCAAGTCCAAAAGCTTGCTCACTTTCCCGATCAGGGTCTCGAAGACCTCGCCGACGCGGCTCGTCGGGATAGGAATCGTGTCTGGGATACCCAGTTCCTGTAGGGCTTGAGCGATCTTCTGCGTTTGAACATTACTCTTCGCTTGTCGCATCTTCATGAGCTTATCAGAGTTGAATGTGACACCGGACTGTAGACGTTCGTGCGATGAGACGTTGAAGCGCTCTTCTTGCTCCCGGGGCAGTGTGCGGATGGGTGTTTGCGCGACGGCGGATTGGGGCATGGCCATGGATTGTCGACGGTTCGCGGCCGACATCGAACCTGGTGCATTTGAGGACGGGGTGGCGAGGTCGTTGGTGTTGAGAGAGAGACGCGAGGGTCCTGTTCCGCTGCCCGACGCGCGCTTCTTAGAACGGTCTTGTTGGAAAAGTTGAGAGAACAGCTGCTGCAGGCCTTGCGACGTATTGAATGACGCGAGACCCGCTGCTGCTTGCTGGTTCGGCGACGGAGATTCCAGGCGGGCGCGGAGTTCAGCTCTTTCGGCATCGAGGCGGTTTGCGGCCATGTTAATACGCTGTAGTTCTGTCAATAGGAACTCCTCCTCTTTGACCTCGTCCATGTTACGGTTCATGAGCGCTGCTGCTAAGCCCTTCCGGTTTCTCTCCGACTGTGGATCGAATTGCTTGAGGATCTCGTAGAGGTTGAATTGATCGGCATCCATCTGCACCTCCGGTATGCGCAGCTTCATGAGCTTCGCCGATATGTCGTAGAACCGCGCTTTGAGATCCTCCACGCTCCGCGTTTTCGGCGGCGCAAAAGGCAGGGCCGCAAGCGCATCTTGTGCATCCGCATTGACCGTTTCCTGTGTGAGATGCGACTTGTTCGCCGGCTGGTAGTCGTACCGATCCCAAATGACGGCCCACCGATACGAGTAGTCTCTCACGACCTCGAAAAGGTAGTCCGTCTCTTCCCGACTCCAGTCGTTGCTCCGTAGATGCGCATCGTATTCCTCGTCCGAGAAGGTAGGTAGGTCGACCGAGAGGTTGTACTTGACAAAGTCCCCGCAGTTCTCTACGTACGATGCCGTGCTCTCAATGTCCTCCATTGCCGTGTCTTCGCCATCTTGCAGAGCAGGTGTGGTCGTGTGTTTTCGTCGCCAGTGCCTGAGAATAAGGCCATCGCTGCGTGCTTGGTTGAGGAATGGTTGCTGCACCCTATGTTCGAACCATTAGTGCTGCCCCTCCTGCTATGCGCAAAAGGCTCCATACCATTTCTTTGCCGGGCCCGTACTTTGCCTCTTGGCCCGGTACGACTTCTTCTCCTCGTAGACGGCAACGGGTGGTGGCCGTTCGCCATATAGCGCAGCGACTTCGCGCGCAACGCCCTCTGCGGAACCAATCAGCCAATGTCTTCCACCCCAAGTCCCTAGCCCATGCGTTCCTTCCTGCGCCTTCCCCAGAAAAAGTGGAAAGAACTTACGTATCCTCCTCACACCACCCGAGGCCTTCGCCTTCTTCGCCGCCTTAGCCTGCTCTCCGACAGCACCCCCCATCGGCAGGCCGAGCATATCGCGCACATCGCGACCCGAGGCCATGGTGTAGTTCGAGCGACCGTTTCGGGGTTGATTCGAGGATGAAATGCGCGTTCGTTGATGAGGTAGCCGGGGGGTGGGGTAAATCGTCAAAGGTCGCGACGAGATGTTGAAGAGTGCGGACCTCCGGGCTGGAAGCTTCCGCGTCACGTGAGTCCACACGTCCACACTTCCAACCTGCCTACTTGGGAAAGTAGCTACAGGTGTCGATCTCAGCAGGCCAGGTCTGAATAATGTCACGTGCACAGACAGACCCATCAATTGCACTGACATGCATCAAGGATGGGAAAACCTGGGAGGCACAGACAAGGACAGCCTAGAATAATTTACATCGGTCGCCCAGTGAACGCTTCTATAATCTGGCACGAGTGGAGCTCTCTGTGTACCATATGTCTGGTCAACCAATATTCTCGTGGGACCTTGTGGAACCCGTGGAGAGCGAACGTCTGGATACGACACATAGCAGCGCACGAATAATTCGTTTCGCATGGCTCATTCTTGATGACTCAGGGACTAGCACATAGAGCTACAGATCCTACTGCTAACAGATCCAATAATAATACCTTTTCCCGAGATCTCGTTTCGACGCGAACAGTGGTTCTTCCATTGGGCCGTAGTCACATCATTATCACAAAACACCAAGAAACCGTGACAAACTGGACATCACACCACAGAAAACAAAAAGATCAATAAGATCATAAGATTCCCCCTCTCTATTGCACCCTAATCTACCCTACCTCAAGCCAGGAGACAAAACCCCTACTCAAACCCCAACGTCAACATCAACATCAACATCACCCTCCTCCACCTCATTCAGTGCAAACTCAACCTCTCCACGACTCCATGCTATGTATTTTCTGATTCGCCATCCCTTGCACGTGGAGACGGACAAAACAAAAGGAGAAAAAGCAGAGGAGAAAATAAAAACCCAACTTCAAGCCCATTACCGTGAAAAAGACAATCAACACAATTTCGACGCCCATTACTCCTACACAAAAGTGCCGTCCTCCTTCCAGCGCCAGCCGCTTTGCAACTCGCAACATGGAAAAGGCAGGTAAAATAAAGAGGTTGTTGCTTGCAGAATAGGAGGAATCTTGGGCATTGACGCCGTCGAGGGTGATCGATTGCCGTTCATCCATTACCTAACATACCGTCGAAGAAGATTTTGCGATCCCGTCTATGAATCATTACAAAATACCTATACAGGAAAAAACATGATGTGGTCCGCGAGAGAAAATGGGAATGACTTCGCTCAAAGAAAGACTCCTGAATGCAATGGAAAGGAACATGCCCAAGTGATTACGAGCTTCCGCCGCAGCAGAAGATGTTTGCCAACTTCTTGCCAAAGCTGGGCTTATCAGGCTCCGGCCTCCTTGGTTGTTGTACATTCGGGCTTTGTACTGGCGTTGCTCGGTTCGACGTCAGGTTCGGCTGGCTGTGTTGGAACTGAGCCTGGGTAGATCCCTCGGGCGGCGCTAGCTCGCCCATGCTCTTCCGCTTCACGTCCGAATGCCCGTATTTCCCTTGCTGGATTTCCCTTGGGCTTCTTCCGGGTGGGCCCCGAGTCGCTCCGGGCTTTGGGAGATCCGCGTTTAAACGATGATGATCGACGGGGAGCTGAGTCTTCTGTTGCCTGCCGTGAGGCTGGCCGTGAGCGAGGACCTGAGTTGAGGAGTGACCGGCATTGTTGTGGTGCATTTGCTGAAGAGCAGCGGGATGCGACTTCATCACCTCCCAACCCTTGCCGTTGTTCAACTTCATCCAGTCGTACTCGCCATCCTCGACCTCGCCAGTGCTCTTAAGCGCCTGGGTGAAGAGCTCACGGAGGTAGTCGTAGTCAGGGGTATCTTCGAATCCCAGATTGCGGACGTAGCTCAGGTACTTGTTAAGCTCCTCTGTAGGGGGGGTTAGCGGCAATTCACGATGAATGTTAGGTAGGGTAGAACGCACCTGGGAAGCTCTCGCAGAGATCCTTGATGGGCGTGGTCTGCTTCTTCTCGCCAATCTTCTCGTACTTTTGCTTGTTGGTCGCAGCCTTGAGACCTTGCCACGGGAGTCCGCCTCGCAGGAAGTACATAAACACGTGGCCGAGGGCTTCCAAATCATCACGTCGTGATTGTTCGCGTCCAAGATGGGTGTTGATGGACATGTATCGAGCTGTGCCGGAAAGCGACTTCCTTTCCCTATAGGGAATGTGTTGCTTTGTCTTGGGGTCGCGATACTGCTTGGCCATACCAAAGTCGACGACGTGGATTACATTAGCGCTCTTAGAGCCAGGTCGGCCTATCAAGAAGTTGTCGGGCTTGATGTCTCGGTAGATGAGGTTCTTCTCGTGGATGGTCTGGACCCTTGACAACTGCTACGCGTTAGTTGGCGAAGGGGGTGATTTGGGGAGTCTACACACCATTTGCTTCGCTACCATGACCACCGTCTTGATGGTGAACTTCCGGTTGCAATGGTCGAACAGATCCTCCAAACTAGGACCCAGCAAGTCGATCACCAGGATGTTATGCAGGCCTTCTTGTCCAAAGTAGTATACATTGGGAATGCCGGCTGCGACAGCGTCAGTAAAAGGCCATGTGCAAGGATCATTCCCCGAAGGTTCGCATCCCTCCTCTCAGACGACAATAGCTACGCCAAGACATGCATGCCCTCCCAAAGCCCGGACCCGCGAAGACAACGAAAAAGGAGAAGGGAATAACTCACGGCATCCGACCAAGATCTTGTAGGTGCGGTACTCATCTCGCAGCTGGGGAGCATCGCTTTTCCTCGGCTCGAACTTGATAGCGACCTGCTGCTGGTTGAGCAGATTGGTGCCCTCGAAGATGACGCCGAAGCTGCCCTCGCCGATCTTCTTCCCGACGCGATAATGCACGCCCACGACGTTGGACGACGTGCTTCCGGACGCCATTATGTCGACAGCAAACACGGCAATTCAGCACACAGGTAGGGAGTGTGTGGGAGCGTGTTGCGAGGGGCAGGCCGCCGCTCGGGGGCTATGCACAGGTGAAGAGGAGGCAGCGACGGCGGGCGGCGTGCGGTCGGTCGTTCGCAGGGCAACACGGGGTGGCGGGAAGAGCGAAGAATGGTGAAGGTTGCAAGTGCGGTGGGAGGAGCGGCGGGCGTGGAGCGACGCTGCGGAGTTGAAAAATGGGCGACGAAGTCGGGGGAGTGAGATGCGGTCGGTGTGCAGCTCGAGCAGTAGAAGGGGCAGGCTGGGCGCTAGTGCGCTAGGCCGAATGCGCGCCCGTATTAAAACCAGTGACCAGCGCGCCGTGCCAACCAACGCTGCACCACGGAAAGGATCATCTAACGAATTCAATACAAGAGACCAGGTACCATGATACCATGCAAGTGCCTCGAACATGTCCCAATTGATTCCATCGACGTGCTGTGGCCCAGTGACTTGATACCTTGCCCGTCCGCCCTCCGCTCCGCTCTCTCCGCCTCTCCTCGCCCATCCTGCGCAGTATCTACCTAGATGCCTATGTAAAAAGTACCTGGAATACCGAGTGCTTCCGTGCCACCGGTGACAGTTGACTGTGCCAGGCCGGGCCAGGATTCAGCTTCAGCCGCAGCTCCCCCAAGCGCATGAAACACGTGACCCGTTTTCGTCTCGTACTCCGCTCGCAGGGTTGCGCGGTTGCGTGGCCGCCGAACAACAACTCAGTAGTGCCGCCCGCTGTCGTCTGTTAAACGCCTGTTCTGCTCATGCGCCGCATGTCGCGATGCCTGCCTGGTGCTTGTGGTGCGACGTTGCGGCTGTTCGACGGCCTCATCTCCTCTCTCCCCCCAAGCTCCAGCCATCCGCAGCCGGTCGAAGCTGCAACGGGGAACTCCGCCGACATCAGCGCGAGCCTTCGAATTGCCTTCGAATTGCCTTCCATCCATCGGCCATCAGTATCTAGTCCAAAGTATACATGTCGGCCTGGCCCGGCTACGGCCATCGGCAGCCGTCGCCGCGTATGTGGTAAATACCTACTACTCCACGACGACCTGACACCTGAGGCCCCAAGCGCGCGCGTCAGCACCTCACCCAAACCCTCAACCCCCTTCCAGCCGCTCCAGACCGCCAGAGAGAACTTTTCTCTACCACTCTAGTACTACTACTCCATCCCACTTCCCACTCCCGCCGGCCCTCTGCATCACAGGATCATCCCAACCTGTGCTCCGGATATTGTATCCACGCCGCACGCGGCACGCCCGTTGGGAAAATTGGGGGTGAGCACAGTGCACGCCATCACCGCCTTTCCTTCCATCGGCATCCGGCTAGCATTGATCGATGCAATGATTCGAAATTGCACAGCCTATCACCGCGACTCGTCTGCAAGCCCCGTCCATGTCTCTGATTCTTCCGTGCACGACCGCGAACGGTCTAGGCTGAGGGGAGACGTGCACTGTGGGTCCTGGAGTTGCGTAGCACTTTTTTGTTTTCATTTGTTGTGTTGTCTTCTTCTCTGCACGCGCACGCACTCTTGTTTCGTAAAATAAGATATGTATGGTAGATAGCACTGTCCAGTTCCGTACTCACACATCCGCTCGTACTAGGAAAATGCTGTCCCGAGGTCCTGTCAGAGAGAACCAACCACGCATTCGAGCCCCATTAAAGTCGCCTGCTTCCCTAACAATTGTACAAAGGAGACATTTGCCTGTCTGTTATACCCGAGTAATGAACGCCGTCTCCATGCTGCCTTGCCTTGTTCGCCCAATGCAAATATACCTATACTAGTAGACCCGGGCCTCGTAATACGCTCCCGTCACATTCACACTGCGTCACAAAATCATACAAAGCCTTACGAGTCCGCCATCTCCACATCTCCACCCAGCTGCTCGGGTGGAACTTCCACACTCTGCCTTATCTCGTCTGCCCCTCCCACAGCACCGCCGTTCGCAATCATTTTAACTTCCTGGTGCTCGTCAACAACACCGTTGGGAATCACTTCAACTTCCTGACCTTGGCCTTCTTCCGCCGCCATGCTCTGCATGCGCGACCACCTCGCCGCCCGCAGACAGGCCATCATCCACTCCTTCAGGTTGTGCTTGTCCTTGTAGTCCTCGTAGATCTTCTGGTCAAGCTTGTTCTCGGCAATGATGCGGTCTCGTATATCGTCCGAGGAGAAACGGAGGCAGAGGTCGCCGTCAGTGCAGCCCCTGTCCTGGAGATCATCCCACTCGCTGATCCAGATGTTTTCATTCTTCAGTCTAGGGTCGTGCTCTATTGATCATTAGTATTCATTCGACCGGAGAATGAACAGTGGAGTAGAACGTACCAGCCATTTTCAACGCTTCCTTGATAGCCCATCCGAGGTTGGTCCGAAGTAGATCTTCGTTGAGGTTCTCGTCTGAGAACTGGTAATTGCTGTTGATCTCGGCCCAGTCGTCCTGGATGAAAAGCCGCTTCCAGATGATGCCCTTCAAGCCCACGCGAGTAGTGCGCTGTATGTTGTCCCATCCTAATGCCAAGGTTCGCAGCGCGTAGACGAACTCATTCGTACTGAGCGCATCTGCCGCGTCGCCATTCTCTCGGGACCTCATCAAAGTGAGTATATCGATCATGATAGCCGAGTCCAGCACCCGATGATTGACGCAGTCGTGGATTCCTTGCTTCAAGAGCGCTTGGAGCGCGGGTCGGTCTTTTAGGCGTTCCTGTCCATATTCCTCCACGAGCAAATCTACCGCAGCATCCATGTCTAGTGCCTTGGTGACAGTCGGAAGCAAGCGCTCGCAGAGCAGGTCTCGAATCTTGGCAACATCGAGCAAAGTGTGCACTTTGCGGGTGACGCCCAGCACTTTCCTGTTTGTAACTTCTTTCACTGGACGCTCGACTGCCCCACCTTCCGGTTCCGCTTGGTCGTTGCTCATCAAAGCCAGCTTCGCAATCGAAAGTTCTACTTGTTTGCACCAAGAATTCGTCTCGTGCCTTGCCGCAGCTTTGGCCAAGGCGAGGCCAGCACTAGTAAAGTCGTCCTGCTCCACGCGTTCGATCCAGTAGAGTTTGGAGCGGGATGATTCGGACAATAGGAAGTGTGTGAGCATCTTCGGGTCGTAGAGGCCCTCCGTCTCGAAAAGCTGTCGTGACCGATTTTCGCTGATGTGCTTGTTGAAGTAGGCTTCGGCAAACTCGCTTCCATACTCTTGGAAATAGCGCTTGATACGATCCTTGATCCGGGTCAGCTTGACTCCAATCTCAGCTTGCTCGATCTTGCTCTGACTGCTCTCTTTGCTGCTCTCAAGCCAGTCAGTCTCATCCCAAATGAGGTTCACAAGCGTGGGCATATCCCGATATTTCTCGGCAAGCTTCATGCCCTCTGTAGCCAGGCCGATATTCATGAGTCCGTATATCTGGGCGGGTCGAACATTGATATCCCACTCCTGGCGAAGGTTGCGTCCCATTTCCCTGATCTTTTCGTCGCGCTGCTCGATGGCCCACCGAGACCGCTCAATGTGAGTCTGGCAACCCATATGAACAAGGCGAGCATTATCTTTGCCAATCTTCTTCGCCAAGTCTTCCTGGACCCCACGCTCGTAGTTTTCCTCCGCAAGGTTGCGCCCGACATCGACTAAACTCCGGATGGAACTCACGATGTTATGTGTCGATGTCCAGAAGTAGGGTACCGTATCGTGACCCATGCCTGCCTTCAGCATGCCATCTTCCACGGATGTCGGATCAATCCCGTATTTCTCAGCATTCATTTGTCGGAAGCTGTAGGCAGTCTCCAAGGTGACGAGCAAGACATCGTTGGCCTCGCTCAACCGTTGCATGATGGAAGGTCCATCCTTGGATCCGTTGTCTATGTAGAATATTCGAAGATGGCCCCAGGTCCACGGCACAAGAATGCCTATGTTGTCAAGATCGTTCAGGAAGAATTGTCGGACCCGGTCCCGTTCTTTTTCGTTCGGGGCAGTCTTGAACTTATCGGCCAGAGCCTTGACCAGATCGTTCATGATGACCTCTTCTGGGTAGGCTTCGGGGTGCAGTTTCTGGTCTCGAAGTTTGGCCTGATACCATTTCCACAACTCGATGGCTGCGGTGATCTTCTCTGCATGCCAGAGCAATTTCCACCTCACCGCAAAAGAAAGCGTGTCGTATTCGGTTTGCAAATGAGCATTCAGAGTGAAAAGGGCAAATGCTCGCTTCCGCAGCAGCTCCTCGATGGAGTGTGTCTTAGGCCCCATGTTTTCAAAATCGGCAGAAAGAAGTCCTGCACTGATGCTGAGAGCGGCTGACTCGATCTCGCTCTGCACAAAATCGTATCTCGACTTGGTGGAGAAGTCTAGGATTGTGCCAGGTATGGTGCTGTAAAATGTTGCCTCCGCAATTTTCTGATGGGGTGTGACTTTGTTTTGGGCTCCGGACTTCTTGATAGGCGTAGCACTGATCTGGAGGGTGCCATAGTTCTCGACGAAAAGCAAGAAGCTCGGTTGCTTGTCCTTTCGATTGCTGTGTTCCAGGGCATTGCCGGCGATTCGAACATTAGCGGACTCGCCGAAGTAGACGCAGTCCTGAAACGGCAACAATGAGCTCCCTGAATCCATGGCAAGCTGTGCTTCGGGGCCCTCCTCTGGCTGGGCGAGGGAAGCGATAACGACTGCGGTAGGAAATTGGACAAATGCTGTGTGGCCAGGGCTAGGAAGAAGAAGGGTGCCCGTGGGCTCTTTCGGTAGCTCGTTTTGGTGGAAGATCCTGAGAGGGATGGACCTGCTGACCGTCACACCAGAGTCCGACAGATCTAGCTCCAGAAGGAAGTAATCCATCATGCCGCGGCCAGAGAGCGAGACCAGGGCCAGAAGACTGAGATCCCTTGCAGTTTGCTGCTGGTCGATGATGGCAAAATCCAATATGCGGGCCTCCTGCTGTCCGCGTGTTTCTGGCGCAACACCCTGCTGCACGGCGGTCAGAACGTCCCGGTGGGCATCGAATTCGCGCTTGAATATCTGCTGCCCTGACCAACTGAGATCCCACAGCTGGAATGCACCGTTCTTGGTCGCCGTGATAACCTCCATTTGGCCCTTGGACTCGGAAGGGCGCGCCTGGACGGCAGCAATTGTCTTCCGAATACCACCCCCAAGGAGGCCCTTGAAGCTGAAGAAACTCCCGCCCGAGCCGTTTGGAGTGCTCATAACAGTCGTGACGATGTTCGGCCGTCCTTGCGAATCCCTTAGTGTCATCTGCGCCAGTCTGCCGCTGCTCAAGATGAGAATGTAGCCTGCATGTTCGATGTCGATGATCTCGGTGATGCGCTCTCCAGAGTATAGCTTGATCGTGCCTTCCACGCCCTGATGTCGCTGGACGAAGTGGCCGCGCGCCTCAGCGCTGTCCACGCTCTCCCAGAACACAATCTTGCCGGTAGCGGGGGCCACTGCGACCACGCCAAAGTCGTTCGCAGGCCCATTGCGCACAATAGCACCTAGCGGCAACGGATCGGCGCCTTTCAGCGTGGGTGGCAGAGGGAGCGCGAGGACTTTGCTGGATCCAGAATTGTTATTGTAGTCCCACAGGAGCGCGGTGTCGGTCGTCAGGGCAAGCGCGAGGCCGGCGGAGGAAAGAGCAGATGCGCGGTAGGGGGCTGGGGGATTGTTAGCGGACTGTTGCTGTGGGAGAGCGGTTTCACACGTACCGTATCCGGTGGCCAGCTGCGCCGGAAAGCTAGGCAGCTTCTTGACCGAATAATAATTGTTCCGACACTGCACATTGTCAGCATACGCGACACACGTTCCAGCATCATTTCACGTACTAAATACACGGCCGCATCGTCGTGGAAGGCGCGCTTTAGATGGTCTGGCTTCTCGCGAACCGGTATGTCCAGCACCAGGTTGTTGTCGACGCCGCCCGTGGCATGCCCGCTCATCACGAGACTACCATTTCCATTGGCATGCGAGTCGGGTACCGTCTTGAATGTGTTGTCGTTGAGTTTGCTCCTCTTGCGACGCCCCTGCTGCAGTCCGTCCGAGTTGCGCGGGCGACGCCGCGAGTTGTTGCGCAGCGAGCCACGCGCGCTCCCGCTGGAACCCTCGACGGAGAACATGGCGGCGTGTCGATATCAGCGTCGTAGGTGTCAGCCGATGCGGGGGCTTCGGCTGGCGGGACGCGATCGAGGGTTGGCAGTCGGGGATGCAGAAAAGTCGTTGGTCGTGGTGCTGTCGAGCTCGCAGCATGAAATGAATGAAAGCTGATGTGCACGGACCACGCGGACTTAACCCGGTCTAACCCCTGTCGTCCAGACGCAACCTCACCTCGTCGATGACGCCGTCACCATCACACTCTTCTGTTTTGTTGTTATCCCCGTCGCGATTACGGCCCCTAGCAAGAGGCTGTATTCCCCCCTCTAAGGTATATATATGGTCTATACGCAGCCTCGTCGGTTTTCATTCTTGTCCTATTCGGACTTTTACATCTGGCTTTGATCACTTAACCGAATTCCTACACGATGTCTTCTAATATGTGTACATTTCACTTTTTGTGGTTATTAGAATCGGCGTACTGTCTATCTGTCTTCACAGTTTCGTTTACAGGTCTACGGGAAGACTATTCAAGATACATTCTTTCTACCGTCCGATCGAATTCAATATACCACGTAACCCCTACGGACTCTGGCTTTGATCGCTGCCTACCCGGACCTGCGACATGTACAATAGAGTACACTGTCAACGCATGTCCTAGTCCGTACGGCCCCCAAACTTCACGAATGCGACAATATCACTTTTCAAAACTCCACCAGAAGAGCCGCTTGCACGAGTTTCTGTGCCCTTCTTTTCTCATATATGACAACGGCGAAAGTACTCTGGACGAGGATGTTCGAAGATGGATAGACCTTAGTGGGTAGAAGATCTTTACATTCTCGTTGACTATAAGGTACCATATACTTGTCGGTCTACTTGAGGTTGAAAGAAGGCACCATTGCCTCTGGAACCTGTCCCCGTATAAAGTATATAGAACAGCCACAGAACACAGAAAAGTTTCTCGAAGGTGGAGGGAGGGGGAAAGGAGGAGGAGCAGGAACAGGCGGGGTGCCAATTATTATCTATCAATGTCACGTGGAACCACCTTGCGGCCACTGGTTCTGGTACATATACACCGTGCGTACAGTTCCCCTCAGCGAATGAACTTGCAAGATTCTGGATAACATCTATGAGCAGGTAAATAAGCGAGCCTTTAGCATAGAGAACAAGTAGCTTTGCATCACTGCACAATAAATCCTTCACTTGATTCAGTAAGATTAAGATCGACACAACCACTGGCAATGGTGCATCTGCAGGTATTATCCTAGGGCTGAGTGAGGACATCGTTTTCAGGCTTTCAGCACCTCTTAACCGTATAACCTGCTTCAAAAAGGCCTCAAGTACACACCACACCGTTCCTGCACACCTACTTTTTCCTGCTTACCTACCTTGATCTTTTCTGTGCCTAGAATTCTGATATTTTAAGTGATTAAACCCAACCTTCCCTTATGCTCCGGCACGGCAGCTTCACCGCCCGTCAACAAGCATGTGTACCTTCGACCCGCACTGGACATTCAACTCCACCTACTGCATGGCCCTTCCTCCTTCTTCCACAGTATCAGGAGCAGATGGCGGACCATACACAATGACGGAATGGTCACGCTACCTCGACCTAACGACCTGGTCCAGCGCAAGCTACACAAGCGGACCCTACATGGCCGCCTCCACCACGACAGACTACGATCAGTGTTTGCCGGGACCGAGTCCCGCATCGTGTAGTATGACCTATTACGGTTCGCCGTGTCCGTCTCCGTATGTGAGCGCGTATGCCGAGGTCATTGATTATACTACCACGGCGTACTGTTGTCCTAGGTACGCTTCCCCATTTGATATGTTTCCCTCCTGTAATGTGGAAACGCGTAGTTGAGACCAGAGGTCATATCTTAGGCGCATGTTCCCCGAACATGGCGATGAGTTTTCTTGGGGGGAGGCGTTTAATAGCTTGGTTACTGGGACCAACGGTTCTGTGACTACTACCAGTGTGTCCGAAACGGTTATACCTGTGTGCTGTGAGTGTATCCCCTTGCCATCCCATCCCATCAACGCCGTACAACTATTTCTAGGCCAGTGTACCCACCTATGGTTGGGTTGTGATATGCTGCGGCAGTTTTGACTTTTGACTTTATCTGAAAACTGATCAGTGACGTATAGATCATTATTGGTCGGCAAATTCATCGCAGGCTTCTTTTCCAACCACTTCGGAAGCATACGTTAGCGACGTCAATAAGGTGTTTACAATGAGGGCCTTCCAAGTCCAATACACTGGTCCATCTGGCATGCCGCCTATACCACCGACGCCCGCACCAACCTTATCCCTTCCATCTAACACGTCAAAACCGGCACCCCCTTCTACCCCTATGCCCCTCAATACCGCTGCGAAGGCCGGTATAGGCATTGGTGCAAGTGTTGCGATCCTCCTCTTTGCATCTATGATTCTATGCATTGTGTATCTTCTGCGACGGCGGAAAAAAGATTTACAAGATTTGGACAACAATGGATACGCTAGGGGTGACCTGAAAGACAAGCCCGAACTCCCCGCTGATTCCAAAGAAACCGCCGAACTCCCCGCCAGCCCCGCCGTGGAAATGGATAGCCGGGCAGTAGCTGAAGTCTCGGAACAAGCCGTTTATGAGTTGCCGGGTATGAGTCTGCCTGCCTAAGGCGAGAGTGTTGCGCTGAAAAAAGGGGCAGATGATTCGTCTGGAAAGCCTGGACAGATGGATCAGCAAGAAAGAAATATGGGAGGTGTATGAAGTCTAATGATGTATTGAGTATGCAAACGCCCCGTATGCTTCCTGTCACGCGGGAGCTCCTACTCACAGTCGTGACCCGTCTACCCTATTTCCAATCTGCAAGAAGATCGAAAATTGCGGCCTTGCTCTAACCATCTATAACTGGATATCATTGTTCAGCAACCTGACCTCCTCGCCAGGCTTGAAAGCCGGCAGTCCGATGTAGGGACACCCGTCACATCTGAAGGCGTCACCAAGTGCGCAGTTCCCACAACTTCCAACTTTTCCCTGTACTGTAAAGTCTACCTCGGCGAGATCATCGGCGTCTAGTTTCATGGCAGAGAGGGCTGAGTCGGCGGCATTGCGCTTGGCGGTGTCTTCGGCTTCGAGCCTTTCCTTCATGCCGCATGTACAGTCCTTGCAGGCGCGGCGGCGCTTTCCAGCTTTGGGACGGCATTCGGGGGCTGCGAATAAAGTTAGACTATTCTGATATGCTGAAGCATTATGATATAACGTACGTTGGACGATGGGCCGCGCCATGTCTTCTTCTGTGATAAGGTCGTCTTCGTCGATTAATTCGTCGTCTTCGCCTGTGATTATGTCGTCAAGATCATCGCTGAAGTCCACGAACCCCACACCAACGGGCTTTACAGGCTCGGGCTCCTTGCGCTTGAGTGGTATAGCGTCACTACTGTTTGTGACATTCGCTCCGTTCGCGGCCCCATTCGTTGCACTCGTTGCACTCGTTGCATTCGCCCCGTTCACTCCATTCGCAGCACCATTCGTCTTCTTTCTCAGCTTGAGTGGCATAGACACACTTCCACTGTCCTCGGGCTTTTTCATGCCGTCGCTGCCTTCCACAAGGCCTGCGAGGATAGCCTCGGTCTTCTCTGGGCCGCTTGACGCGCCAAATACACCGTCCTGACTCTTCAGGTGTCCACCGGCCTTCAGCGCAGCTACGACCTTTGTTATCACATCGCGTCCTAGCAGGGTATGGCTCTCTCGCGTGGTGCCGTCGGCGTCGGTGAGCAAGAGCACGACGTCATAGGTGGAAGAGGGGAGCTGCACGAGGCCTGCTGCGAGGCGGTCCAGCATCTGAAGGTCGGCGGAAGAACGGTCATGGATCTCGTAGACTTTGTCCAGCACCTCTGGGTGGGCTGATATCGAGGGCGGGGCTAGGAGAAGCGTACGCGCGGCCATGGTGGCGGATGGCATTGCAAAATGTGGCTATTCGATTGGAGTATGCTGCTTTGTAAAGTCTACTTCCGGTCAGTAAGATGCAAGGTCCTGGGATAGAGTAGAGGAAGAGGGATGCGCGCGACCTTCACGATGACTGACGTAAAGACCCCCACTAAATTCGAAATTTTGCGCACCTTGCCTTTCTTTGCGTATTCTTGCGAGAGAGTGGAAGTCAGTATAAGTAGGGAAGGAAGCAGAAAACAATGTTCAGTCTAACAAATGTTTGTAGATTAGCAAGCAAGCGCCGACCGCATCGAATCACCCTTTTCAGCACTCTAACCACCGGCCTCGGAAACCCTTCATATTCTGGTGGGCTGATTCGCCACGTCTCTCCGAAATCCACTAGACCCCTTTTAGGCAAAGCGTCTCCGCCTATTGTCTGACCCATGTCGCCAGGGACCCACTCCTCGCGCTCCAAAACCTGGGGTAATAGATACAGCGCGTCCGGCTAGCTGTAAATGTTGTGGAAGGTCAACCGACGCCCGGATGCATTGATCCGTCCAAATCCCCACCGGAGAGACGATGGGAGCTTCCTTCTGTTGTTGACGGCGATGCTGCATCACTCCGTCACCTGCCGCCGTACCGATATGACGTACTGCCGTCCCAGGGACGCGTAGATCATAACTCCAACAGCTTCAGTTCCAGTCAATTCCAGCGGCATGCCGTCTGAGGGGAATAATAATGCGCAATAATAAAGGACAAGCTAGGCATTATTCAGATGGTGAGGGGGTGCTCAGCTCCTTCCCCGCATGTTCCATCTGCCATCGCGTGCTTCTTTGTCCAGACAACACCTTCCAGTCACGCGATCGGCCCAGTGTCTCGTGACCTTTCATTACCCTAACTTCCGACACAGCTTCTGTGCTCCTCGATTCCTACATCTTCCTTCTCACCACCTGCACGTCAGCAATACATCACAACACATCACTCTCCAACACACACCAACCAACAGTGAGTCTCTCCTGCCTTCCTCAACGCCCGCACCTTCCTTCCTGACAATTGGGCAGTGACTCGCTCCCACAAGTACACTGACCGCGACCACGCCGGCCTCGCTGATGGCTCTGCGGCTGCCGAAGAGCACCTACCTAGGTACTTCGGCAAGTCTGGTCATGCAGACACAGACCCGAATAAGCTGAAGAAGAACGGCGCCGGCAAAGGCAACTGGTAAGTCCCTCTCTCACACCTTCCTTTACCTTCATGTTATCCCGGCAGCTCCTTCCCTGACCCTGTGTGACGTCAATTCCTCATTCCTTGCGCCCTTTGGAGTGGAAATACTAACGTCAACAGGGGCCACGCCGGTGACGAACTCGACGACATGGGCTACAACATTTCCAATGCCCGCCGCCGAAGCAACTCCAGCTCGTTCACCTCCAAGGACTTCAAGACCAAGTTCGAGACCATCGAGCCCGAGCCCGTCTTCGAAGAGGAGATCCACGGCCCTCTGGGCAACGAGCTCGACAAGCAGAGCACTACATCCAGCTCCAACACCGTCGACGAGGAGGACGCCTCCAAGAAGTAAACCTGTCCAGAATGGCCTCGAAAGAGGACGCTGGGGGTTTACCGAATGCTGAAGAACACACAATCATTGATCGACATGGATAGAAGATATCGTCGGCTGCGAGCGAATTGGGAATGTTCACTCGTTGGAAGCTGATGATGTCGTTTCAGTCGAATATGGTTGTTCAGATGAGAGCTTATACCTTGGTTTCCCGGCAAACCGATTACACTATATGTACTATTTGCTTTATTACGGCTGTGTTTGCTGGGGTCGGCATTCACACTGGTATGGGAATCGGCTTCTTCATCTCTCTCTCTCTCTCCTTTACTTGTGGGAATTACTTTCTTCGGGATCTGTATTATGAATGGAATGAATGATGATGCACTGTTACAATAAAGAATCTATAATGATCCAAGTTTGTTCAATCTATGCTTGTGAACCCTTAGGAACTTGTAACTTCGAGCCGAGAAACCTCCTGCGCCAATGAGTAGGTCACTGGTATGTATATGCGAAAGCGCATCGCAGACTGAAA
This sequence comes from Massarina eburnea CBS 473.64, assembly GCA_010093635.1. Classification (NCBI taxonomy): domain Eukaryota; kingdom Fungi; phylum Ascomycota; class Dothideomycetes; order Pleosporales; family Massarinaceae; genus Massarina; species Massarina eburnea. The sequence continues at coordinate 538,968 of MU006781.1, forward strand.
CTGAGAACTGGTTTATCAAGTTTGAACTAGTATTCCGATAAGGAGAAATCTACAGCGGCAAAGACTGTAAGAAGATAAACCAACGCTCCAAAACCATCTGATAATGCCCACCGCATGTCAACTACCAAACACCACCCAAATACATTATAATCTCATCATCATAGAAAGCCGAACTTTGTCGCAGTCGTCAGTTGAGGGTTGAGGGTTGAAGGGGCAAGATAGGGCCTTCCATACTATTTACAGGCAATCGTCTATTCCTGCTCAAGAGCCGCAGCGACCTCGACGGGGCTGATGGGCTCGGTGAGGTAGGCGCGAGCCATATTGGTGAAGCCAACGGAGCGCTTAGCATGCATGCCTTCAACGCAGAAGATGTTGTTGTTCCTACAGGCCGTGACGGCTGTGTATGAAGTCAGTCTATGACCCAGACATATCTCGAAGGCTGGGAATTCTCACAAGCAGCGAAAGTAAGAGCGAGGATAGCGAAGAACTGCATTTTTGACGGTTGTTTGGTGGAAAGGTTTGGTGGTTGGGTAGAAGGTTGGTTAAAGTAGACTGCGACCGGGCAGAAAGTGATGTAAAGACTGTAGATTGGGTTGTTGGCTTGGAAGTGAAGTGAATGTGATGATGATGAGGAGACTTTTGGTGGCTGATTGAGTGGTGTTTTATACCTTAGTACCCCTCTCGAGCTCCTGACTGTAGTTACACTCTACGGAAAACATGATGGCGCTAAACGTTTTCCTCAATGATCGCCTGACTCTCCGTGGCCTTCAAACATTAGCATTCTCTCAGGAACCCAAAGTACAGGTCTGTGCATCACTCAAGAAAGCTATAACAGTGGTGTGGACCTTCTCTAGCCTAAAACGATGAATCTAAAGTCGTGAGTGACATCGAAGTCATACACAAGCCAAGTACGATGCCTCGTTGCTAACCTCCTTAGGCTAAGCCTGTGGGTCTTATATTGTGCGAGATCTCGGGGCTTTTGCGCGAAACCCACCAGAAAACAATGCTCAAATTCCGAGAAGCAGGACTCCGGACTGGTTGTTTTGCTTCTAGGCCTTTTTCACATTGGTTTGAGGGCATTGCGCTGTTGGCTCCTAACTTTAATCTATGGTACCTTGTGCCCTACAGCTTCGGTCCTTAGTGTACCTTACCCCGGGCCCTATGTTCATCTCGAGTCCTTGAGAAGTTTACTGTAACGGGTAAGGTCAACTCATACGACACTATGGTACAGCCCTCAGATGTAGATAACACGACTTGATCGTGATCAACGAGGCCGGCTCGTCTTGGGGCTTGCGCCGCCTCGAAGTCTTGTCCGCGCCTCTCGAGCGAAACCCGATCCCCGATAGGCTTGCACCTCGATGTGCACTTCGGCCAGTATCAACCAAGGATTTTGTTGAATGAATAACATGAAGCCCGTAGTGCGCGGGCTTTAATCCCCGACTGCAAGTTGTCGGGCAAAAATAGAGATGCCAACAAGGATCTAGCTTCCAGCTAGCAGTCTTCAACGAACCTCCAATGTATGACAGAACCAGATCAAAATCCCAACAATATTTCCTCGTCCAAGTTCTGAGTAAGTTTGTACCAGAGACTTGGCATATGACTGTACCTTTGTCCTTCCGACGAGCTATTGCACTTATTCTAGCTCTTTCACTTCTACCCGCACAAGTTTGATTTCCTTCCATTTTCTTTCGCCATGGCAACCCGAGATGCATGGACTTTGACTTCGGGGGTTTTACCTATTGCCTGGGGATTTTCCTTCTGTTTCTCATGTGTGGTCGTCGGTGCTTCACCCGACCTCGATCGATGGACTGGATTCCTCCTACTTTTGGCACCCGCATACGGAGCCTTCCAAACCTCGGAGAATTTCTCGCCGGATGATTTCTTAAATGATATATACTCGCGATTCATCCTCATTCTCTTTTCCCACATGGTAGCTTTGTGTTTCATGCCGGATTCTAGGGGCAGTGTATGTACAATCACTAGCATCGGTTCAGTGCGGAACTTTGGGGTTAACAATTGATTCAGATCGACAAAGATAAGGTAAAAGACCTCGACAAGTCATGGAAACGAGGTTGGAAAAGAGCTTTCAATGCTAGAGCCGTAGGTCTGTCATGGGAGAACCAATATCTATGGCATGATCAGAAGACCACCGCGATCTTCGCTAGTCCCCCTACGGAAACTTTAAAGGACAAACCAGTCCAGCTACCAAAGTCCCGCCATAACCTTGCGACCCGGGGGAAATGGCCAGCCGTATTCATACGCCTCGGCTATTTTCTAGTAAACCTCGCTCTCTTGTGCATCTGGTTCGAACTCGGAGCCACGGCCTTTGTCGGCGAATGGAAACCCTCCGACTTCATTCCCGAGAAAGAAGGAATCCTGCGCCGCCTCTTCCAACAATACTCCCCGATTCTGACCTCACCGTCCGAACCAGTCAGTGGCAGAGAGATTAAAATACGGGCTTTTCTTGCAATAAACTTCTTCGCCCCGGATTTCTTCTCCTTGTGCGCATATCACGATTTCCTGGCCATGGTCTTCATTGCCACAGACATCGACCAGTCGTGGGAATGGCCACCGCTGTTCGGGAAAATCACTGAAGCGTACTCTATGAGGAACTTCTGGTCAAAGTTCTGGCATCGCCTCGTGTATAAGTCTTTCAACTTCCACTCCTCGGTGATATCGAGGACCATTCTTCGTATCCTGCAAGGCACCGCGTTCTCGCGCATCCTGAACAATTGCTTGGTTTTTGTTCTGTCTGCAGTCATGCATGCGACGGTTACCTGGAGGTACGGTGGTGGATGTGCTTGGGGGAGGAGTATGTTGTTTTGGTGTGTCCAACCTTTGGCGTTTGTACTTGAGGGCATCGTTCAGGTGTATTGGAGAAGGGTGCGGAAGAATGAGCTGGTGTGGGTCAAGCCTGGGATTTTGATGGGATTCGAGAGGATTGTGGGATATGCTTGGGTGGTTGGGTGGTTGATGTGGACTGCGCCTAGAGATGCTTTCATTACTGCGAATTGTGCTGTGTAAATGGCATTTTCTATATACATATTTCATTTCTCCATGCTCTACCAACATGCCATATGCCATGTTTGGAATTTCTCATCTTCTATCCATACCTGATTACAGGTCACTGTGTATGTCTCAATCCATTGGAAGGTTGAGTTCCAGCTTGCTTATGAATTACGCATGACTGTTAAATATATCTCATCGTTCAAATATGCACCAATCATATCCACGTCACCCATAAAATCACCTATTAGACCCAGCTTCGAAGTCCAAAGTTATGACAGACGTGTTGTAGGACTTGTTGAAGAAGCCGTCTACCAGATCGCCCACACTTGGTCGCCGTCGGGAACGTTAGCTAGAGGAGGTATACGAACTCAGTAAAGCTCACCCAGAGGAATGTTAGTGAGCTTCGTCTTGGGTGTTGTGTCAAGAGGTGGAAACTGGTCGATTTTGTCATCGTGTAATGGGAAACGTAATCTGAAGAAAAAAGTCCACAAATGTGGAAACTTGTGTATGGTCTAGATTTTGTAACTCGATGTATACAATACCCATAGCAGCCAATTTACTACAGGCAGTCACGAGCCTGAAACGCGATCACTGTTTAGCCGGTCGCTCGGCCCAAGAACAGAGGCGAGGCTAACGGGCATGGGGTTTGAGGTCTTCACCATTGAGGTTGGCAGATAGATTTGATGAATTGCAGAGAATGCCAAGGGAAAACTGATTTATGTCGAACCATAGGGTTATTGCCCTTCTGACAAATATGGACTTAAGTCGTTGTTTGAAGTAGGTACGTGGGTGATCCGATACTGAAGAGCCTAGACCTATTTATTACCGCATATGGCTGTGTACCAGTATCACGAAAGAGAACGTGGATGTGAAATAACTTATGATATACTCTCTATTCAAGCATCAGTAAAAATAAACCCCGACCCCTTTACCAGACTACAGGACCACAATTCATGCACTACAAAGTGAATATGTAACCAACCTTCTCTCCTCTCACAATCCCAGTCTCAAAAAGCCCACCCTAGCTAGCAATGCAATCTATCTCCAACAAGCCTTCAAACCCGAAGAATAAAAACAAAACCCACTAACACCCTAAACAGTAACATCTCACGCCCACGATGCACCACCACAAAAATAAAAGAAACCCCAATCTCGAGTATCTACATACCTACACAGTCCCCACTAATATCACCTCCCAAAAATAGCCCTATATTCTAGAAGTCTTAATGAACCCTTCATCTCGCTTCACTCCACTCCAGTTCATCAGACAAAAAAAACCTCGTCTAGCAAGCGAGATCGAATTACGTCAAGACCGGAGTTGCAACTTCGTCATGAAGGCCGATCGCTACGGCAAGGACATCGAGATTCACGAACAAGACGCTCGGCCAAAGATCCTCGCGTGCGATGCGTCGGTGCGAGAACGTTCCAGCCAGCCGCATCTCAATCCCATCGACATTATCGCACATCATCTCACGCAATAATTCTTCTATTTCCATGAGTAAAGCAAGTCACTGATGATGGTCGAAAGGAACAATGATGTGAACGAACGAATGACCGAGGCAGAATGATATTTATTGTATATATAAAATGGACAATGAATTCGCTAATACTAAAAATGACTAATGCAGAAACTTTGATGATGTTGACAAACTCCTCCACCATTCCCGATGGTTTTCTAGCACAACTCAGACGCAGACGACAGAGAGCAGGAAAAACAAAAGGAAGAACACCCTGTACCAATGCCCCCTCCAATATGCAATAATTAAGTCGTAAGACATCACAGTCCAGGACCCAAGACATCGCGCGAAAGGGGAGAGGTAAGGGTGTTAAGAAAAGTATTATTGTCAAGAAGGAGAGGAACAGATACATGATTCCACCTCGCTGCTTTCCCAGCACATCCTTCCCGATTCCCTCTTCACGCGGCGACTGAACCCGGACCAAAGAAAAAGACCAAGTGGCCGGGATGCTCGAGAGGAAGCCATGTGCACGAGGCCGCGTGCCCCTTCACACACGAAGAGTGTGTACAGAAGGGGGGTTCTTTTTCATCATCCTCTTATCATACTAAGCTCGCGCTTAGTAGCTGCTACCGTAGGTACCACCGACAGCGGCGGCAGTGGTCGTCGCCGCAGGAGCGGACGAAGCCTCGATCTCACCGTAGGATCCACCGACAGCGGGGGTGGAAGCGACGGGAGCGGGGGTGGAGGTGGTGGCAGCCGCAACGGGAGTGGAGGACAGGACGGAGAGGGAGGGGAGAGCAGAGGAGCTGGGGACAGCAGAGCTGGGGACGGCAGAGCTGACGGGCTTGCTGGGGACAGCACCAGTTCCGACAGGCGCGCTAGGGACAGCGCCGGTACCGACGGGCTTGCTAGGGGAAGGACGGGTGAAGGTCATGAAGCCGGTGGAGCCAACCGGGCGAGGAACGGTGCCGTTCTGGGCGCCATAGGGAGCGGCGGTAGGCTTGATCACAGGAGTGGAAGAAGCAGCCTCGGGGACGACATCGGTGGCAGACTTAGCGGGAGCGGTGACAGTCTGGGCGGGAGCGGTCTAGGCATTGTTAGATATATCATAATCAAGAAGATCGAAGTTTACTTACGACAGTGACGGTCTCCTTAACGGTAACGGAAACAGTGGTGGGGGTAGCAGCGCACTCCTCACCAGCGACGGGAACACCGGAAGTAACACCGTAAGAGCCAGTGACACCAGCAGCGGAAGGACCGGCAGTAGCAGCAGCGCCGGAGGGCACAACAGTGACGTACTTGGTGGTCTTGGAGGTAGAGTTGATGGTCTCAGTGGAGTCAGAGCCAGTGGGGGCAGGGGCAGACGCATCGGCGACGGGAACACCGGAGGAGATAGCACCGTAGTTGCCAGTGGCACCGGTGGCGGATGCCTCAGCGACGGGAGCGGAAACGGAAGAGGCACCAGTGGGAGCGGGGGCGGAAGCATCAGCAACGGGGACGGAGGAGACAGCACCGTAGTTTCCAGTGGCACCGGTGACGGAAGCCTCAGCGACGGGAGCGGAAACGGAAGAGGCACCAGTGGGAGCAGGGGCGGAAGCCTCAGCAACGGGGACGGAGGAGATCGCACCGTAGTTTCCAGTGGCACCGGTGGCGGAAGGAGCCTTGGAGTTGGTCCTGGTCACATAGAGGGTGGAGTAGATGGTCTGGGTGGAGGTGGACTCGACCTCAGTGGTGGTCTCGTGGGCGTTGCTGCCAGTGCCGACAGTGTAGGTGAGAGTCTCGGTGACCTTGACGAGGTTGGTGGAGACAGGAGTGGACGACACGACGGAGGTAGCAGCCGGGGTGGTGGCGGCGACAGGAGCGGAGCCAGTGGGAGAGGCAGCAGCGGTGACGGGAGAAGAAGCACCGGTGGCCTCGCTCTTGGGGCAGACAGTGGTGCCAACGGCGACAACGCTGGTGACGAGGGAGGTGGACCTGGCGGGGCAGTCGGTGACGCTGGCCGGGCAAGCAGTCACGGTGAAGAGCTGGGTGGAGTAGACGGTGGAGGTGGTCAGCTCCTCAGAAGCGTTCTGGGCGGGGGCACCAGTGGGGGCAGGGGCGGTTCCAGTGGGGACGTAAGCAGGCTTGGAGGCGGAAGCGGTCTCACCCTTCACGGAAGTCGGCTGGGAGGGCTTAACACCGGAGGGGATCGCGCCATACGAGCCGGAGCCGGAGCCGGAAGGCTTGGAGCCAGCGGGGGGAGCAACACCGGAGGGAACTGAGCCAGTGGGGACGGCACCAGTCGGGGGAGCAACACCGGAAGGAACAGATCCAGTACCGACGGGCTTGGTGGCGCTGGAGGCAGAGGCGGTCTCGCCCTTGACGGGAGAAGAGCTGGAGGGCTTGGCCTCGCCGTAGCTACCACCAACAGCGGGGGTGGAGGCAGAGGGGGAAGCAGTCTCACCCTTGACCGGGGCAGAGCTGGAGGGCTTGGCCTCGCCGTAGCTACCACCAACAGCAGGCTTGGAAGCAGAGGGAACGGCACCGGTGGGGACCGCACCAGTGGGAGGGAGGGCACCGGAGGGAACTGCGCCAGACGGCGGGGCAACGCCGGAAGGAACGGATCCAGTACCGACGGGCTTGGTGGCGCTGGAGGCAGAGGCGGTCTCGCCCTTGACGGGAGAAGAGCTGGAGGGCTTGGCCTCACCGTAGCTACCACCGACAGCGGGGGTGGAGGCAGCTTCAACCGGCTTAGAGGCGGAGGAAGCGCCAACAACGGGGGTGGACGCAGCCGGGGAGGAGGCAGCCGGAGCGGAAGAGGGCTTGGTCTCTCCGTAGCTTCCACCGACAGCGGGCTTGGAAGCAGAAGCGACGGGCTTCGTGGAAGCCTCAACCTTGGTGGAAGAAGCCGGGGCAGAGCTGGAGGGCTTGGCCTCCTCACCGTAGCTTCCTCCAACAGCGGGGGTGGAGGCAGAAGCAACGGGCTTGGTGGCAGCCTCAACCGGGGTGGAAGCAGCCGGGGCGGACGGGACCGGGGCAGAGGAAGACTTGGCCTCGCCGTAGCTTCCTCCAACAGCGGGGGTGGAGGCAGGAGCAACCGGCTTGGTGGAAGCCTCAACCTTGGTGGAAGAGGCCGGGGCGGAGGCGGCAGGAGCGGACGAGGGCTTGGTCTCGCCGTAGCTTCCACCGACAGCGGGGGTGGAGGCGGCCTCAACAGGCTTGGAGGCCGAGGAAGCAGCAGCAACGGGAGAAGAGGCAGGCGCAGAGGCGACGGGAGCCTGGCCGTAGGAGCCACCGGCAGCCGGGGCAGAGGAAGCGGCAGCGACCGGGGTGGAGGCGGCGGCGGAGGCAACAGGAGCCTGGCCGTAAGAGCCACCGGCAGCCGGGGCGGACGAAGCGGCAGCAACGGGAGAAGAGGCAGGCGCAGAGGCAACGGGAGCCTGGCCGTAGGAGCCACCGGCAGCCGGAGCAGTTGATGCGGCCTCTACGGGCTTGGAGGCGGAGGAAGCGGCAACCGGGGTAGAGGCAGCGGCGGAGGCAGCGGGGGCCTCGCCGTAGGAACCACCGACAGCCGGGGAGCTGGAGCTGGCAGCGGGTGCGGAAGAGACCTTCACCTCGCCGTAGGTGCCCTGACGACGGGCGTGACGGCCTTGAGCGGCATCAGCGGTGGCGAGAGCCGCCAGGAAGGCGACTGTGAGCTTCATCATGCTAATGAAGGGATGTTCCTTGCTTTTTTCTTAAGTTGAATGCGAAGGCTATTCAGATTCCAAAGGGAATCGAGGACGAGAACGTGGAGGTTGCCGGTCCTGAAGGAGTGACTGCAAGTTGCTAAAAGAAAGTAACTGTCTAAAAAGACAAACGAAGGTGATGGAAAGCGAAATTGCCTTGCGGTGAAGAGAAAAAGATAGAGTCCGGCGAGGCAGGCGGTATATGAACGGATGGAATGATTGCAGGAAGCCCCCGCCAAGCAAACATTTGGAGCACTGACGGCATGCCCCTGGCAGGGAGTAATTTCCAGGAGGACGAAGGGTTGCCGTGCGCTACATCCATGGGCGCTGGGGGGAGTGCCGGGGGGAGTGCTGGGGTGTTGTGTAGGCCAGCCAGTGAGGGTCCGGCCACGGCCGTGGGCGACTTCAGGAATCAGTAGTCGGTCGGTGGAGCCGCTCGGCACGCTGGACATGGCATTACAATATTATTCACGCTGAACGTGCTCGTCCTGTCCAGTTCGTGGTGAGGCACACCGTCTCTTGCCTCTCTCCCACAGCCAGAGGGCGCCATAACGAGCAGTCACTGAGCGTCAGGGGAATCTGTGTGAGTGAGTGTTTCGCAGCACCACCACACTGCCAAAATAGCAGCGGCCCTGTGCCGATCTCCCCTGCCCTAAAACACAAGCACGGCGGGTACCTGACAGCAGCCAGCAGCAGCAGTGACAGAAGGCGGCGCTTGTTGTGCGGCTGACGAGAGGCAGCCTGGCAGCCACAGCGCGAAGCAGCGCGAAGCAGCGAGAAGCCCAGGCCGTCTCTCTCCTACCTACCCGTCAGCGTTGTCGTGCGAATTGGCCGCGCTCTGAGCCCACGGCCGCTGACGGGCCGCTGGCGCATCTCGATTGGCGTTCTTGTCGTGATGGGCTTGGGAGAGGCCCGAGAGGCCCGAGAGGGGCGTCTGGTTCGGTTTCAGTGGTGGTCGGCCACCGCCGAGCTAGTGCCTAATCGCCGCTAAGCCGCTTTGGTCATGTCCGTTCCAACCGCATCCATCAACGTGAAACCACCACCCTAATGCGAATTTCTCCCTATTCTTGCACGATGCCTCATCACGTCAGAGGCTCACAAATGGCCGTCCCCGCTCGACTATCGGATTTGACCCTACCTATTGTATGTGGTATGTTCGCATGAAAGATGTCCACTGTTGGCTGCCTCTGTGGCTCTGTGCTGAAGCCCATTAAGCACTGGCACATGCCAACCTGTCACTGTCTCCACCTGATCCTCTTGAAGCTTGATCCGAACGAACAGCTGTCAGAGGAACGGCTGTCAGAAATCGAACTTAATCCATTGTGGCCTGCGCACAGCCACAGTGACTATTGGAACCTACTCGGTCCCTCAATGCATGGAACCTTCCAAGTTCCTTCTCAGTCCTGGCCCACGGCCGCATCTCCAAACCCAAACATCGCCGTCTGCCCTGCCTTGGAATCCCAGTAGCCACTACCGGGAACGTCTCGATTGAGAAACGGGATTTAGATGAGCGCGGTGCTCCACAGTCAAATCTCCCCAGAGTGGATCCGACTGTGGATCCGCCGTATTATTGGAATCGCGAACCTCGGGGCAAGCATTAATGCACACTGAGCAACTTTGTTCTGTTTGTTTCGCCTCTTCAATCTATCCTTCACTTCTTTACGCATGCTGGAATAATGCGCCTTGTACCAAGGAGTACACTGCGGAGTCTAGACCAGGTAGATCGTCGAGGCCGTGTGCAGCGTGCCTTTCGCATCCGTAACTGAGGTGGCAATTCAGAATTCAGATGCGAGAGCAAACTCCCATACCGACTTGTCTGCAGTCACTTGATACTTGGTTTCGGCCAACGATATAGGCGCACACCTACGAAAAGAGACCCAAGGCCACAAGCGAGCAACTAGGACCAGAGGTTTCCAGCATCAACAACCCCAGACCTCGGCCCCTCTCATGTCTCTCCAGGAACCAGACTCGTCTCTAGACCCGTCGCTACGAGACAGTCCTATAAACCCTCGCGCCATGTTTCGAAACCATGCTTGAAACGAAACATCTAGCAGGAGACCTCTACTACCGCATAGTCTCGTACAAGTGGTGTGGGCTAGTCTCGATTAGAATAAGGACCCGTTTATCTGAAGGCCTATCAGATAGCCAGGATTTAGAGTTGTGGGTCGTTTCAATATGCCTTAGCATCTCCTAGAATTAATGCCAGACTGCGTAGATAGACTCTGTACTGTAATTATTATACAATCATTATCTATTATGTCTAATCCTTGTAGGGTTACTGTTGATTTTGAAGTGTACAATGATTCTGTACAGGGGATAGTAGAAATAGTGCCCTAGGGCGCGCTAATAGGAGATTAGACAGAGTTGCTAGGACCTACGATCGTCACTATAAGTCTGCAGTAGTTGCTAATTAATAGAGGCCTAGTAGTAACTCGTAAATCCAGGCTAGCAGAGACGATAGAGGCCTTAGTTAGCTACTACAACTAATTAATCTATAGCTACTACAACTAATTAATCTGAACGTAGTCCTATTACTGAACGATTAGCTACCTCTAAGGGAGAAATCACCTAAGAAACAGTTTAACATAGAGGCTAATTTTAGAGTTAAGCCTCTACAACAGAGACCTCGCGTAGGGCCTCCTAATAAGCCTATTAGCGAGTAGAAACTAGGCAGAGTACTAAGTGGCAAGCCCTAGAGGAGCTATTAGCGCGAGGTAAAGTTAGCAGTTATCTATTAGTTAATAGATTAGGATAACTAGGTCGCTACTACTTTAGAGAGGCGTACGTACGATAGCCTATCCTACAATAGTTACTAGTAACTACTCTCTATTAATAAAGCGTTAGCTGTTTAAGGTATACTAAGTAATAATATCTTGCGCTAGTAGCGTACAAAGGAGTTAATTTTACAGTCTCTAATTAGCTCTTAACGTTGCCTAAGGCCTCGCATAGCGTACTAGCTAGCTATAGAGGAGAGACTATATAACGACTTTGTAGAGCGTAGTGTACTGTTAGGCTTAGGACAAACAAGAATCACACTATAATTATTAAAACTAGACAGAATAATTGTAATATTAATTTATTAAGTTGTGTATAGGATAAGATAAGATAGTTACTTATTCTTGTTAGTTATCTTATACAAGACCTCTAAGAACTTGCTTAGTCTCTGCTAACTTAGTACGCTGCAGCCTGCGACGTTGCTACAGCACATACCTCCCTTACTTATAACTCTGTCCTATAGAGTTATCTATACTCTAAAGAAAAACACCTCCTACTAAGGAAAAACAATGTTAATCTAGTTCTACAACTACCTGTCGTCTCCCTACTCTTCCTTAGGATACAGGTTTAATCTCTGCTTAGTCTCCTCCTAAAGCTGCTTCTCTACTAGGTCCTCGTTGCACAGGCGTAGGAGCTAGTCTAGGGCGTCCTCTTAGTTAACATTCCTATCTATTTTAACTTGCGCAATGTTATTGCCTCTACGCGTAGGTCCTTGCCTATAAGTTCTAACCTAGGAACAATTAATGCTCTTACTATTATTAGTACCTCTATATACTAGCTGTTCTGCTTGTTTACAGAGTTCCTAACTGTTAATTACAGCCTTAGCTGTCTCCCTCTAGGTGTCCTGAACCTATTTAGTCTACTTATCCTAGGTTATAGTATTACTACATTATTTAGCTAGCTTCTCTAGTATAGCTAGGGAGTCCTAGCGCTCTTAATAAACTAAAGCACGCAAGATAGCAGAGGAGAAATAGATTAGCAATGCTCTAGGGAATAGCTAGGTAATACTACTATACTTATTTAGATAGCTAGAAGGAGTCTTTAGTGCAGTAGTGCAGTTATAATAAGTAGTAGCAATCTTATTATAAGTTCCTATCTCTAGTATCTCTATAGTCTGCATATCTAGTTCTACCTATACATACTATAGTAGTATAGTTTAGCGTTAGGTTATAGCTAGGCTAGTTAATTTATACAGGAGTTGTAGGTCTAAAATGCGCATATCTCCTAGGCAGTATAGGTACTTCCTCTACTGCATATTAGAGAATAGTTAGCTAACTTCTCTAGGAAAATGCTTAGCGTTATCCTAGGCTTTAATGTACCTAGTGCTTCTAAGGTTGTTTACTTCCCTCTACTTCTAGTACTTGCTAATGTGCTTGTAGAACCCTTCTAGTATAAGAGTGCAGTTGTTTTTATCTTCCTTGTCCTAAGAGACACTACTTTAAACTATGTCCTTGCCTCTACTATTATACGTAACCTCTAAGATATTATAGTTAATATATTTAAACTTTATAGTATCTCTAGGCTTTGCAGACTTAGCGTAGTAAGGGTATAAGATAAGATAGGGCTCGTAGCGCAACACAGTATAGAGTAGCTAGTATTCTAGGTTAGCGCGCATAAGTTATTAAATAGGCAAATAGAATATAATCTGTCCCTAGCTAAGGTTACTCTTACCTTAGATCTAGCGCGTGTAGTAGTTGTACATTGTATAGGATTCGTTAATTACCTTCTACAACCCTAGGTGCTCATGTACCTATTAAAAGATAGGGCAAATAACTATTCCTGTGTCCTAAAACTGCTAGATTACCTTCTCTAGCTTAAGCTATTTAATAATATAATTGTAGTTTATGTACTAACTGCGTTGCGCTAGCTAGAATTAATAGCTCTTTAAGTTATCCTTATTATAAGCTCCTCGTGCATTCTTCTAGAACAGGATGTAGGTAGCAGGATCTGTTTTAAACTTAGCCTATTTGTAATAATAAGTCTATATTGTATTTAGAACTAAGGTAAGGCAATTCTTGTTAAGCGTATAGACAGTAATGCTAATAAAGGCAGCAGTAGCTTTCTTGTAATAGAAGCAAACTCTATGTTCCTTAGTTACTGCCTCTGCGTAGTATTTGCAGAGAGCAGCGAGTTAGTCCTCCTATAATGCCTTGTGCCTTACAGGAGTAGTCCTAAAGTAAGTTACTAACACTAATAACTAGTTCGTGCAGTTGCATCTAGCGCTTATTTAAATAGTAGTAACGTCTTTAGAAGTAAAGTTACTTGTAACTTTAGAGTTGTATGTAAAGCCCTTATACTTAATAATCTCTAAGACGCCTCTAATTTCGTGCTAGGCCTTTAGGAAAGCTCGTTAACAGGATAGTTTCTTAAGAGGCTCCTGCAGCGATAGGAGCAAAGCGTTTAGGGTAGGAGGTTCTAAGCCTACTATAGCGTTAATTACAGAGACCTAAGTCTCTACTTTCTATCTCCTAGTTAGAGGCTTCTGTATTAGAATTATACTTAATACGTCTATAAGGCTTCTAGCGCTTAGAGTTTGCAGAGCGCGTTTATTTATTAGGCTTATTTACTATATTAACCTAGCTCTAATGCTAGATCGCACGCCTGCTATTAGAGATCTGCAAGGGCTTATTACATCCTAGCCCTAATTAACTACCTCCTATTAATAGCTATCCTTATTCAGGGCGGTAACTTTAGCAATTACGTGTGTTCCTGTAGTGCTATCTATTAGAATAAGGATACTACTACTAGGATGCACAATAAACTTATTCTCTCTTATCTATCTGTTAGGGACTTTCTTAACTAGCTGCAATAGCTTCTATAGTAGTTTCCTATTAAGGTATCCTTAGAAGATGTTCTAGGCCTGTAGCAAACTAGCCTTCTCGTTAATTATTAGCTTGCCCTTCTGCTTGCTGCTGTTAAAGCTTTGCTGTATAACCTAAACAAGCTTATGCACTATATTCTAGTTACTTCCTCTTATAGACTAATCCTTCTACAGAGTGTTAGCATCTATGTAGCGTATAATGCTTGTGTTTACAATAGGCGCAATAGCTTAGATATCTAGCACTTGCTCTGCTATATATGCTATGTTTAATATAGGTTAGTAATATATCTATATCTAAGGGCTAAATACTAGGATAACTTTAGTAACAAACTAATAGCCTAGCGTGTTCTATTTCCCTTACAGTCTCTCTTGCGCATTTAACAACTCCTTTACACGCTTAGCTTTAAAGTCCTTAACGTCTTTTAAGAATAGATAGTCTTTCTAGAAGGTAGTAGGGCCTGCCTACAGGTTTATTACTGCAGTGTCGCGTTAGATCTTGTCTCTAATAGCGCTAATTATATTAAGTGTGCAATCTAGGTATATAGAGTAGTTAGTTATTAGCTTTATATACGCTACTTTTTGTTCCTTAACTATCTAGCTCTAGATGTAAGTAATAATCTTAGTAATAGACGTTCCTAGGGCATGCAGAAGTTTAGATCCTAAGAATAGTTACAGGGCGCTCCTAACCTTAGGCAGGGTAATACCTAGTTTAGGCACTTCTAGTACAACAAAGCCTCTAGGTCTTAGGCTTAGTTACAGCAGCACTTTTAGAAGCATTATATAAGAAGGGGGATACTTAGGATAGTCTTCTAGTAGTCTAATATATGCAGGTAATAAGGATAGTGTAGAGAATACTTAGAGTAATAAATCTAGGTAAGGTTTTGCTAACGCAGGACAGTAGAGGGTAGGAGTTTCTTATATCTTCGCTGCTCGCAACCCTGCTTTACATTTACCTTTTATTTACCTTTTATTTATAACTAGGATTGTTTACCTTTAGTAGTTAAAATTAGGTAGCAGCCGCACTAGCAGTTAGAGAGCAGGCGCTAGTTTACTACAGCTAATTACAGCGCGCTAGGTTAACCTAGCGAGCTCTAATTAGCTACACTCTTTATTATGCCTTATCTACTGTTACCCTAGTGCTAGGTTAGTGTCTAGAGGCACCTCCCTTACTTTGTAACCTCGCGATAGTTCTCTGTCCTTAGGTAATAATCCTCTCCTCTACTTTGTAACTATTACTTACCTAACAGTTACTAGTAGTGTAGTTAGGTTCTTACTCTCTATTGTCTCTGCTGCTGTTACTTGCGCTCCTATCTAAGCTTATATTAAAGTAACCTGCAGGGATATAGTTACGCAGGGGTATTCTAGGTTTAACTACAACTTAAGCGTTACGTTAGCGCAGTTTATTTAGGTCTACAAATACTGTTAGTTGCTAGTAGCCTAGAGCTCTGTATAGTATGTCTTAGAGATACTGCTACTAGTCCTTACTAGCAGCAAAGTCTGTTAGCAAGTGTCCTAGCTCCTAATCTTAATAGTCTAATACTCTAGGTAAGTCTCTCTACTTATAGCTACGCGCAAACTAGTCCTCGTCCTATAGTTAGAGGCGTCTACGATCCTCCTAGGCGATACTCTCTACTTTCTACAGGATAAATTATTTAAGCTTGTAACCTAGTGTTGTGTTGCAGAAGGTAGAGCTGTTAAGCTCCTTAAGTAAGTAGTAGCCTTTATCTTAGACAGCCTACTGTATCCTGTAAGGTCCTAGCTATCTATCTAGTAGCTTAACCTTCTTAAATTTGCTAATGTCTTAGACTAAATTCTACATTAGGACAAGATTACTAGGTCCTATATCTTAATAGAGGATATCTTTATTCTTATCCTAGTATTCCTTCTTGCGCGCGCGTAGTTAGTAGACTCGTAAGATTATATCCTTAATATCCTAGTCTTGTATATCTAGCTAGACAGCGCGCAGCGTAAGGAGTTTATTGCAAGTCTTAACTTTACCCTACAGCAGAGTCTGCTATATTAGAAGAGCGAGCTTAATTAGCAGGACTAGGTTCTGTCTAGTAACTAGTTGCAATAGCAAATAGCCTGTTAATTTATAGACGGAGCACCTATCTGCCTATAAGACTGTTAAAAGATTGTCTGTTTATTCTCCTCTAAGCTTTGCTAGGGCGTTAATAACTAGTTTATATCTCTCTTCTACAAACTCTATAGCCTATAAGTTATATACAGACAATGTAATAGACTAGCCTTAAAGTAGAACTGCAATAAGTGTTAATAAGAATATAAATATTTGTAACGAGGGAGGCCCGAAGGCAATCTAAAGGCTATATACTCTATCGCGCTAACTAAGCCTTATCCTTTAGGCGCAGGCATAGCCTAAGCTATAATATACTCCTCTCCTATACTATTTTCCTGTTACTTTTTACTGTGATTTTAGACGGCAGCTGTAGTGCGCAAAAAAAATTTTTACAATTAGAAAGTTAGTTGTTAGGCTAATTGTTGTTCTAAGCTTAGCGCTTATGTAATGTTGTAGTCTAGTAGTTACTTTAGGCCCTAGTCTGTGCACAGTTATGTGTTATTGCAGCGTTAGCTTAGTATTATTGCTTAGTAAGGCCCTACTACACAGACTCTTAGCTCTTTCTGTCCTCTTTTCCTTACTTAACCTTTCTTCTACCTATTGCAACGTCTCTGACCTTGCCCCGTCTTCGCCCTACTGTTTCTTAGCTTTTCTTAATTTCTTATAATAGCGTCTCTTAACCCTGCTTCTAGTTCTAGTAGCCGTAGAGGCGGTAGCCCTCTAAATCCTAGTAGAGATTATAGTTATAAGCGCAGATCCTTAGTATATTATTACAGCGCTTCTAGTTTTACGTCTTAGCTTACTATTTGTGTCTATAGCCTAAGTCCTCTCTGCGCAAGAAGCTGCGTTGCAAAGTTAGCGCCTACCTTCTTATTAGTAATAGTAATAACAAGGAGTTTAGTTATGTTAAAGAAGGGTTCTATACTTATGTTAGCTGTATAAACAGGTTAGGGCTGTATAGCTATCTTAAGTAGGTGTTAGCCCTTCTTTACCTTGTTTTTATTATACTAACATTTCTACAGCTACCTAATAGGGTCTGCTAATAAGTGTAAACCTTGTTAGAAGTAGAAAGCCTTATGCACGTAGCTAGATCCCCTTCTAGCCTCTAACCCTAATCTCTGTGCCTGCACGCGTTGCTACGTTAAATATGCTAATAAATACTATTAGAATAGTAACACTTACATAGTGTTAAAGGGCATAATTATTTAGGGCGCTAGTAAAAAGTCTAGGCAGCACCTGCGCTTTAACTAAGAGTTTAAGATACTCTGTTATAATTAGAAGGTCGCGTATAAGCATGCGCTTTAGGCATTATAGATAGGTCCTCCTCCTGTTAAATACAACCTGTCTGCTCTAGCTCTGCTAGACCTCTCTACTACAGCTTCTAGCAATCTGTTCTTAAACGCTCTTGTTATTAGGTTGTCTTCGTTACTGTTACTACCTAGCGCTATTAGAGCTCTAACTGCTATAAACTGTAATATCTGTAATATAGTAACTGCTGTGCAGCGCACGTTTTAGAATTAGGACTACTACATTTAAAACGCGCACTATTAGGTTAAGCAGTAATTTAATCTAACTTATTATTATCTTAAGTAAGTAAGTAAGTAGACTAAAGGTCTGCAGAGTGTTTAAGTTAAGATACTTATAAGTAGACTTCCTGTCTCTGTTAGTTTAACGTTGCTAACATGTCTTTTAGAAAGAGTTAAAGGCGATAAACACTGCCTGCCTAGCTCTAGCTCCTGCTCTGCCTGCCCTCCTAGCGCCTCTGTCTACGTATTCTCTGCTATTAACTCCTAGTAGTACCTAGTTTAATCCTTTCTCTAGTTAGCTGTTAGCATCCCCTGCGTCCCTATCTCCTTAATTCAATCTATTCACGGGTCTTCTAGTGCCTGCCTTT